>CABFPE010000365.1:598389-666046 GCA_900660155.1 Hofstenia miamia
GCTGGGAAGCTCCCCAGACCTCGACGTCATAGAAAATTGCTGGCATCATTTTAAAAACTGTCTGAGGAAGCGCCAATGTACATCACTTGACGATATGAAGGAGCAAACTAAAGTGGTATTGTGCACAGATATTTCTGTTGATTATTGTAGATAGCTGGTTGAGTCAATTTCAAATCGCATGCTGCGTGTTTGGCCAATAATGGCGGACATACAAAATATTAGTGAGTTTTTCTGAATTAACTATTTACTTTTTACATGGTGTTATTATATTATTTCTACATTCCGTTTTTTAGTGTAAAATTTGGAAAGTGTTCCCAGTATTGTATATATAAATATATTATATATGTATATAAGTATATATATATATATATATATATATATATATATATATATATATATATATATATATATAATCATTTGCATATCTTATTAGGTGCACAGCAGTAGTTATTTTGTATATATTGTAAAAAGCGTATTTTTCAATGAATATTGAACTGCGGAAATCTTTAAAGCATTAACTAAAGAGAGTCTATAATGCATGAGTTCGAATGCTTAATAATAGCATTGATATTTAACTGACCTACAATTTATTCCGCCATCTCATTTGCGTCAGAAAAATGAAAAATTTACATTATATTATAACATGAAAATTCTAACTTACTTCTCAAATGTGACGGGATGGAAAATATTTTCATTTTCAAAAAATATTGAATAGTTGCATAAAATTGACATCGTTGTTATTAAATTGTCTGTTAATAGACTAGTAGATAGCCGAAACGAGTAAAATAATTGAACAGAAAATTCAAATTGCGATTGTCTTTTTAATCACTGTTTCAGGAGATTTCTCTTAAAAACGTTGATAATTTTCAATCGTAGGATAAACGTATTTAGATCATTTTTCATTCCAAGGTTAATACAAAAATATTACATAGGATGCTCAAAAAGATCATCCAGATTCAAAACCCCTTGCCCTTTTCTAGGTAATTAACAATATCAATTATTTCGGAAAATGATAGAATTACAGATTCCAAATAAAATTCCATTGATTTTCAAGGAAGAGTAGAATGACTAAAAATTTTTTGTGTTTCAAATCATGTTATTATCTGACGAAATGTAAAATAATTCTTTGCCATTTTGAAAGTAAGTTCAAACACCAATGGCAATAGATGCTCAGCTTCCTTAATCTTAGGACATACCTATAGTAGCATGTCTTATATATATATACAGTTACATAAAAGAACATTATAATAGGACTTATTAATTCAATTTGCCTTCCTTTTGCATTGAATTAGCCAAAATTTGATTTCATGGTCATTACGACATATTCAGAAGAATTTCTCGATGCTATTCAAATCCTACAGGTTCTTTATGGAATTTAAATCAGGCAATGAAGGTTGCCATGACAACAGTGTAATGCCAAATGTATTAAAGTGTTTCATAACAGAGCTACTACTTGCCTCATACGTAAAATGTCAGTCATTGAAAGTCGGTTTATGTCCACATTTGTTGCAGTTACTTTGGTGGCAATCAGTCTTCGGTTATCTAGCAAACGTGTTCACTTTTTCGGATGACTAAAATTTCAATAGTTTTTTGTGAAACTTGCTATGGAAAAATCGAAAAAATTCCTCCAAAGATTTTTTTGAAATTTCGTCAGAATTGCTTTGCACAGTTTCCTGTTCCTTAAAAGCAAAAAACGATACATTAGAAAGTTTTTTAAGTTAAAATGGACCACGTCGGCCGAATTTAACAGGTAAGTGTTCAGCCTGTATATGACCTATGTTCGATCTGATGGTAGACTCATGTAGACAACTAGAGCTTTTGAATGATTTATAACTTTTAGCAGCCTAGGATCCATATTGGGTTCTAATGAGGTGCCTTGGAAAAAGGGAAAAAGACTTGGAACAAGGCACTATACCTTGCCCCAAACACAACCCTAGCCCTAACTATGATAAAAGGGATTTTCTCGATTTGAATTTTCTAATCTTGAACTTTCGGCATGAGGGTGTCATACGGTAAGTTCTTTGCTTTGCAACAGTCACTAGTAACTGGACTAATGGGAAGGGTTGTTGCCCCTTCCAGAGTAAATATTGTGGAATGTTGATTTTGTCGAGGAGACATTTCTATCAATTATACGTCCATTGGAGGAGTTGGTTTGTCAATGATTTTATTGGAATTTTTATGCCAACAATGCAGTGATTATTAATCATCATATTTTGTACGATAACAATAGAGGATTTGCAAAGCGGACACTTAATCTGATAGTGATAATAATAATAGAAATTTCAGCTATTGAGATTATTCTTAAATGACTGACAATGTTCTGTAATTTAGTAAGATTTAAAACAGTTTTTCAGAATATGAAGTAATAGAAATGCTCAGAGATGTGATTGCAAGACTTCCATTAAAATAATTTATTACTATTTTGAAATCAATGATCGAAAACAATGTATAATTAAAAAGCACGCCTATAAGTGCAGGGATAAATAGTTCACTTTCTAGTTAATTCCTTGGGAAATGTATAAATTGCAAAGCCAATGCAGCAAAAGAAATGGAGTTATTATAATTTTCATCTGTTGAGATTCTAATGATTACGAAACCTGCGTGATAATTTCGAATTTTTAAGAAATTCCATCTGATGACCATACAGTAGAATAAATAATTTAATGATGTTCTTTACTAAATGCTACTAACGCATTTCAAAAGGAAGGTACATAAATTGGTTCATAAATATTTATTTAGACCACTGCCAAGGGCAAAAAATTAATTGAAATTGCATAGATATATGCATTATTTAAAGGAATAATTATGTGGTTCATAGGAAAATGGGGATACGTCAGTTTTTATTATTCCTGTTGTTAGCTACCAGAATAATCACTTAACCCATTTTCAAATGTTAAGATTTCTTCATTTTCCTTTAAATCACAGAATATCTAAAAAATATGTACGTGTACTTATTAATAACAAACATTTATAAATTTTTCACGAGATAGATTTCTTAAAAACTAATTAGCACATATAATTTAATCTATTCCTACTTAATTTACTTAAGTTGTGCATCCCATTCACTAAATTATGAGTACCATTCTTTAATTTTTTTTATTCTATTATTATTATTTCATTTCTTCTCACAGCTTCATGCTGGTATCCCTCTCAGCTCGGGGAACTCACCAGTTCCCAGAGAGTCTGAGAGCTTTCCTCAGGACTCTAGCTGTTCCTAACAATGCTGCCTTCTGTGCTACCACTCCTCCCCACTTTGGTACTCCCAACTCCTCCAAGTATCTCTTATGCTTCTTACTCACTGCTCCTAGTGCTCCTACAACTACCGGGACTACTTCAGCCTTCTTTAACTTCCATAGCCTTTCTATTTCCTCTGCCAACTCCCTCTAATTGTCTATCTTCTTTTCTCCTTGCTTTCTACGTTTCTATCCTTTGGAACTATGTCTATCACTGTTCCCAATTTTTTCTCTATGTCTACCCTTACTATGTCTGGCCTCAGTGCTTCTATTACCTTGCTTGTCTGGATGTTGAAGTCCCATAGTGTCTTAACATTCTCTATGACTCCCTGTGGCTTGTGCTCATACCAATTGTCTCCTGCTTCTAACCCATGCTGCCTGCTCAAGCTCCAATGTACCATTCATCCCACATTGACATGCCTGAACTTATACTCATTCTGCGCCAACTTCTCACACCCTGCTATCAGATGACATACTGTCTCACACTCTTTCTTACATAGCCTACACTTATTACTTACTTCTACTCTTCTGTCTATATGCTTCTTCACCCAGTTTGTTCTTATTTCTTGCTCCTGTGCTGCCATTATCAGTGCTTCTGTTTCTCTTTTTAGTCCTGCCTTCTTTAACCAATTGTTGCTTTCTTCTCTGTCACATTTTTCTGTGTTCCTCTAGTATTCTTTATGCATTGCCTTCTGCCTATACCTTGTTTGTCTCTCTAATTCCATCCTACTCTGGTATGCTGTCTTTCCTTCACTCTCAGTTCTTATCTTCCTTAGTTCCTTAATGGCCTCCACTAGTGACCCTCTAAGTTGTGCTTCTTCATATTCCTTTAGCCCTACTGCTTCTGCTTCTACAGTTTCCTCCACACTTAGCAGTCCGTTCCTTCCCTTATGACTTGCCATGTACAGCCTATTTACATCTCCATTTAAGTTGAATGCTCTCTCTGCTGCTAGTATATTCCTTGTCTCCCTGTCTAATTCTCTCAGTTCATTCTTGTTCCACCTAACTATTCCTGCAGAATATCTCAACACTGGTATTGCCCATGTATTAATTGCCTTTATACTATTCTGCCCATTTAATGCTGACTTCTGTAGTACTTTCCTTATTCTCCTCTTGTATTCTTTTCTTAACCTTGTTTTCATTTCCTCATGATCTGTTCTATCTTTCTCTATCACACCTAAGTACTTACTTGTACCCCTCTTTGACTTCCTCAATCTTATCCCCACTGCTCATCCTCAAACCATCTCCATCTACACACTTGCCTCTGGTCAATGTCACTGTTGCACACTTTACTAATCCAAATTCCAACCCAGAATCTCTGCTTACATTCTACAATGTCTTCACTTGCTTCTGCAACATCTTCCTTGAACTAGCATACATCTTCAGGTCGTCCATGTATCACAGGTGACTCAATGCTCTACCATTCTTCTCCATCTTATACCCTATGCCTGTCTCCTTTAACTTTTCTGTGATAAGTATTAAGCTAACTACAAACAGTAGTGGTGCTAATCTGTCTCCCTGGAATATACCCTTTCTAAACCTTAACCTATGCTCGTCTATCTCAGTTTGCCACTTTCCCATCTCCCTCTCTAGAAACTCAACCCATTTCCTTGAAACTCCATTGGCCTCTAGCATCCTCAATACCCACCTATGTGATATGCTGTCATATGCCTTCCTGTAGTCTACCCATGCTATTGCTAAGTTTGTCTTCCTTCTTCTACAATTCTCCACTACTGCCTGGTCTATTAACAACTGATCTTTACATCCTCTTGTCTTTGTCCTACATCCCTTCTGCTCTTTTGGTATCAACCTGTTCTGTTCTAAGTAACATGACAGCCTACTTGAAATCACAGAAGATAGCAATTTCCATGTTGTTGGCAGACATGTTATTGGCCTGAAGTTGCTTGCCTCACTACTTTTCTTTGGGTCCTTCTGTATCAGAAATGTCCTTCCCACTACCATCCACTCTTGACACCCACTCACCACAGACCCCTCCAATGCTACTGCTAGTCTCTCATGAACACTTTTGAACTTTTTCAGCCAATACCCATGTACCTCATTTCTGCCTGGTGCCTTCCAAATCTTAATTTCCTTTAGAGACTCCTTCAGTTTTGCAGTTGTGATTAATTCTTCTTCTTGTCTGAACTCCTTCTGCATCTGCTCACTCTCTATCTCTGGTCCCTCACTTCCCCATATATTCTCCCAGAACCTTACTGCATCCTTGCCTGCTCTAGCTGTAACCTTTTTGCCTGCATCTAGTTCTTTGTAGAATCTTCCTTCTTGGGCCTCAAACTTCATGTTGCCTCTTGCTTGCTTTGCTCTTGCCCTATATTTTCTTAGTTTCTCAGCTTCTGCAACTAATCTCTGCTTTAGGTCTTCTCTTGCAGTTTCTATAGTCTTCCCTTTATCTACCCTGCACCTGTCCTGCGCCCCCTTACTTGTCCTGACCTTCCCTATTTGCTGCCTAATCTTTGCCAATTTATTCTCAATTCTTCTTTCCCATGCTGGCTTTCTGTCTCCCTTATCTTCTTGTCTCCTTTTCTTCTTAATGTCCATGCCTACATTCTTCAACACTTACCATATGCCTGCATGCACTAAGCTATTTACTTCTGTGACACTCCTAGCATCTATCCTCTACCAACACTTTATTGTCCTTTGCTGTCTCTACTGCTAGCTTGCTTTTCTTAACTCCTCTTATTATTATTATTACTACTATTATTATTATTATTGTTTTTATGTATATTGACTCTTATCTATATTATGATAAATATCAATTGCTTCATTTGAGCATTATATTCCTTATCAAAATATGAATCAGTACACCTTTATATTCTAAGACTAAGCAAGATGCTAATTTAATCCCATTCTTTGAAATTGACATATAGCTTTATGAACAGCCACAAATCATAGACTTTCTTATTAAGATTCAGGTAGGAAGTGAGTAGAGCTACTAAAAGCTACAACTAGGTTTTAGAATAATTCTGTTTTCTTCAGTTCAATGAATTTATTGAATAATTTGAATTAAATCAAATAGATATGCATTTAATGAAGGAAATTTGGTGGGTGTTTTGAAAATATTTATTGTATTAACTTTTATTCTATATAGAGTTGCTTTGGTTCAAAAAGTTTAACTGTTGCTAGTTTGTGGCAGATGCACAAAGGCCCAGAGCCAGATCCATTATAAAATAAAATACATTCATTTTATAATGGTGCAATCAAATATTGCATATGGGAATTTTTTTACTACCCAATCATTGATTTGGCAATTTATTTTATGTTGCCTCCTTAAAAATATTCTCAACTATGCTACTGGATTAATTTAAAAGATTCATTTATAAACTTTCTGAACAGCTGAATGAATTCCTTCAAATTTGTAAGCTTATTGATGTAAATATGTTAAAATTAAAAATGGAAAATTTATTTTGAATGGTGAAGGCAAATTATTCTCTTAGATTTAAGAATTTATTCTAAGTCAAATTTGGACATGTTCTCCAATACTGGTTCTCAATGAAAATTAATTGTCCAGAAATAATAATTGAAGGATCCTGGGAAGGTAGTGTTAAAACTTCATCCTTTAAATGGAATAGTTGATGATATTACAAACATGATCACACACAGAATTTGCAAATTTAAGAATTAGAATTTGCACATATAAAAAGAAGATAAATATAATTTTTTCTTTATAAATAGCAATCATTTTTGTACATCCCAAGGTATTTGATCTGTATTGTGTGTTATCATGAAATAACTAGATCATTATTTGAATTTCTGATGAATCTAAGAATGAATGTAAGCAAGTTATATTCTTGTTAATACCCTTTTTTGGGACTGGTACCTACAATTAAACAAGTTTCTTAAATGGGTATACATCATTTGTCCAAAGAATTTTAGTAAAGATGTATACAACCTAACTGCTGTAGCTTCTTATGTTCATTACATATAAATAGACCTACATGTAAGTAATGAAACACTTCTACATACATGTGAATCATCAATGAGGCCAGCAGAAAGTACAACTACAAATGGTCTCAAATTGAAGATATTAATTATTAACATGCAATATAGAAGGGTGTTAATAGACACATTGTATGTGAAATAGTTTTTATTATTCCCTACACATTTGAATCTAAAACAATGGGTTAACCTAGGTGTAGCTATCCAGCTATTTGATGACACTTATTATAAGTGTGAATGAATCAATAGGAAAGCTAAATGAGAAAAACTCATATTTGTAAACCTATCCTTTCATAAATAGGATACTGGCTGCTCAAACAATGATATAAGAGATGGTAGCTGGGGTCGCAGATTTACCACAAGTCTGATAATTGAATTTGGGGATTCTGAGTACTATTCATGTGTTCAAACATTTAGCTTTCTGTTTGCATTAGTAATCAAACATGAATAAAATAAAATAATTCCAAAGTTATTAAATTCATCAACAAAGTATATCTCTAATATCATATTTATACTAAAAAATTATACAACCAAGCAACATGAAATGTGTTCTTCATACACTAATTTGTTGCAATGTCACTAATAAATTAGCTTAGATTTCATCATAATCAATTTGTCATACACTGTTGCCAATAGATACTTTAACTGTAACTACACTTATTACTACTTGTGCAAATTGTTAATTGATAAATGAGCATTAATCAAAAATAAATAAATTTCTAAACAGTATTTAGATTTTCAGTTCTGTTTCTGTTTTTATTTGTTTTTCCACTGATTATACCACATGAAACTGCTGATTAATAGGAATGACTTACCATTAGCATAGAATTAAAGTCTAAATCCAAAAAAAAATTTTTTTCAAATGTTCTCTCCACTCATTTTAAGTAATGTGAGCTTATTACAATTGACCACCAATCTAAGTGAATTACTCCATGAACATTTTCTTAATCTGAAAAGCATATATTTTAATGTACTGTACAAATATATGTATCCATTAATAGTAGATGTAAATGAAAATCTGGATGAATGTCCTAGAATTAGTCAAATTTCATGAATAAGAATTTGCAAGGGTCAGATTGTATAATTGTTATTATTTCCACCCTTGCCTAGTCCAATCTTAAAAATATTTTATCCATTTAAATTGAATGATTCTACAAAAAACTTTCTGTGCTATCATTATAATTAGAGATATTTTAACATATTTTTGTAAGGTATTATAAAACTGCTAATATATGTCTTTAACCTAAATTGCCATTTTTAGACATAAGAACTAATGAATAGCACATATTTTCACATATCTTGTATTAATGCCCAATATCATATATTATATCAAATACTTACACTCAACATTACTATTCTTATTGTAAATATGTGATTTTGAAATTAACCTTAACATTGTTTCATAGAGAGATTAAGAATAAGCAGCTACATTTCCCTCTCACCATATTTTAGTAAATGTAAAAATGTAAATTTCAGCAATTACCAATTATGATGAGAAAAGAAAATAAAGAAATTAAATACTTTTTTATTTACATTTATTATTATTTGATTAAATATTTTTGTAAACTAAGCAGTATTACAGAATTAGTGCCTGTTGGCAAAAGCATTTGACAAAGAGTTAACTGAAAATGCTTAACTAAATTAAAAAAATTTTGTGGAAATTAGTGGACAAATATTTTGTAGAAAATTCAAACATCAACTATATGCAGGTACATGTTGTTTGTTTGTACAAATTACTATAAAAAATGTAAGCAAATTCAGAATATTGATAGAATAAATCACTCTTACTTTATATTTGCTTTGTATTACACTTGATAAAATAATGCAAATGGAAAGCTAAAATCTTCAGGCACATGAGTAGTGTTTAGGCACCCCACAGTGCATTTACCAGCCTTTGGGTGGGTGCCATCAGCATTCTGCAATTTACATCAGCTTCTACATTAGTGTTACACCCTGTTCATGAAAGTGTGTTGTTGGGATAGGTGTATGAATAGGAGTTTTATCTCCATTTAGCTTTTCTACAGATTTGATTCACTTTATAAGTTATGTCATCAAACAGCTGAGTAACTTACCATAGGCTAACCCTCTATTTTAGCTCCAAATTCTTGTTTGTTATTAATCATAATAAGCTTTATTATACATATAGGGTGTCTATGAGCACCTGGTTAATTATGTTACAATTGTAGAATCACAGGGGAGCTCTGGCTACTCTAGTGGTACTGGGTAACTCAAGAGTTTAGATCAAAGGTTGCAAAGTCTACCATAGCAGAGAGCAACCTGCATGCTAACAGAACAGTTATGTTGGTGGTTCACTGATTTTCCTAACAAACAAAGAAATTCAATTCCAAAAAGAACTCCAGCAGTGACCAACTCACACAGCATCATGTTGAAGGCAAATCCTTGAAACCATCCTTACTAACCAAGGTACTAATTGTGTGTCTCAAGTATTAATTTCTAGCTCAATAAACAATTTTTCTCAGAGTTCTCTTATCTCAGCTCATGTAAATAAATAATATATAACAGGCACATAATTGAACTAAATACAAATCAAGTACCAATAAAGCAAAGTGAATAAATACATTATTTAGATGTTGAGATTGACAATGATTTACAGTTCAATTCTTAATGACTTAAATTGAAAAAATGGCTTCTGGAGTTAAGTATCTTTACCATCTGCAAAATGTCTCAAATATATATCACAAACAATTAATAAATTTTTTTTTATCTCATTTTCAATATTGCTCATTTCTTTTTTTTACAAACATAAATTCAAAATATTGCATACAATTCCTGCCCATTTTGGTTAAAAATAATTGTGTTTATGAAGCTATAAATAGAAAGGAACTTATGGTTTGGAATTAATTGTAATGGACAAATGCCTGTGTCAGTTGTACATATTGTTAAAATCATCTTCTAGTTTCAGAGGTGCTTATGAGTTATACCTCAAAGCTAAAATGAAATTCCCCAAAATAACTGGAAAATGTTTGAAATTTCCTTGCTACAAGTGATACATACACAAGTCAGTGGTGAGAAAATTCCCATTTCAGCATGTTATTGCATTTGGATGAAATATGGAAAATGGATTTGGCATTTGTTGAAATTCTAGCATTGTACAATAGAGGGATAAAATACCTACTTGTTTGTTATGATATTTTATAAAAAAAATTTCATTAACAACCATTGTATAATATAACTGCTAGTCATGTGTTGCCTGCTTTTAAAAAATTTGATAACTGGCTTAATGTGAAAAAGAGTAGGGTTGTTAGGGGAACAGAATTTAAAGGATTGTTTAATGATTTCTGCAATAGAAATAATATAACAGTGTATAGCACAAATTAAAACATGAAAGGGTGTGTGCAGAAAGGGCAATAAGGAGTTTGAAAGAAATTCTATTTAAGTATCAACACATTAGTGAAGAGCTATAAGTATATAGATAAACTACAGCAAATTGTTGGTGTCTTAAATTCCAGAGTAAATCACACAATAGGCATGCCTCCAAATTTGGTTAGAAAAAAAATGTACTGTACTTGGTTGGAAAACTGAAGGGCATTAGCAATAAGCATTACTGACAACCTTTGTTTCACCTTGGTGACTTGGTAAGAATTTCAAAATCTGATTACATATTTAGAAAAGGTTATTCAACACAATTTCAAAATGAGCTTTTTAAATTAAAAAAGTGTTTCCCACAATAGTCATTACATATGAACTAAAGTCAAATAGTAGTGATTGTGGTGGTGAAATAATTAAAGGGAAATTCTACCAATGGGAATTGACTAGAGCTATTAGGAAGCATGCATTGACAAGAATAGAATAGTATAAATAGCCAATACATGTAATTGTCAAATCATTCAGTATTGAGCAATATTATAATGAACAGGTGAATGGTAGAAACCCTACACCAATTACTCATCAGAAAGGCTTTGGAGTGATTACTACCTCAGACAAGTTGCCATACCTCTAGCATTGAAAATGATTCCACCTTTGAAAAATGTACTAAGCAATATCAGTAATGAGATTTTGGATGACATAGTCTCCGGCAAAAATGTGAAAAAAGTTTTAAAACGCAAAATTGGCAATGTATCAAGAAACACAGTCAAGAATCAATTTCATAAACAATGTAGGAATCATGAACAAAGTGTTAATGGCTTCTTTGAGTTGGGGAGGATAACAAAAACAAGTAAAACAAAATGTGGAATTAAACAATTTACAGTTTCCACAGCAAAATAACAACATAGACCTAGTGTATGCATAGTGAAAAAAGAAACCCACCATAAAGAAAACTGATATTTTTAAGAATTTAGTATAAATAGCTGTACACATTGATAGTTGATATTAGTTTGATCACTCTCATGACCATGTTCACTCATTCTTGCTTGGATATTTTCAAATATGATAAGGTATTGGTAAACTTTAATGGTGGTATCACTCACAAATATTTCCCAACTTCTGGCTTTAATGGGCCATTCATTGACTTCAATTTCAAGTCTGAGCAAAATGAGTACATTGATTTACAGAGTATACATCTTGGTTTATCAGGGAAAATTGTATGCAAAAGCAATGGTGGGGACCTGGTTTGTGATGATGCAGACAATACAAAACAAGATCAGGTTTGTTTACAAATAAAGCCTTACACTCATTGTTTAGTGGTTATAGTTTATAGGCAAATGGAGTTTAACTACACATGGGTGATGTGGTATGACCTCATATGCTTATGATCATAAATGAACTATCAAAAAGTGTAGCCAACAAGACTTCAATATTAATGTCAAGTGGGTGTTATTATGAAAAACACCCTGATAAATGAATGAAAGAATGTAATGAAAATGATGGTCAGTATAGATGTAGAGTGCTAACCAGGGAAACTCAGGGGGCAAGCTTCTATGGTCTCCCTGCCATTGATTTTTTCCATTGTAAAATTCCATTCGTTTTGGTAATATTCAAATACAGAAAAACGAGAGATATTTCATTACAAGTGTAATATATGATAAAAACAAACTAGTTTTCGGAAAAAGTAAAACATGGGTTATGCATAAAGACGAGTTAACATTACAGGCGTGTGATATATGGACTTACATGATAAAGGCAATTTCACTTTTCTGAAAAATTATACATGCAATCTCACTAGTATGATTTATACATATACATGCTGCTTTCATTAATAGAATATTTAATGACATTGATCACACACAAGTTCTATATAATTTGTAAAAAAATGTAACCCATTCTGCTTAATATGGGTCTTCGTGACGCCTTTGCTATGTGTTATGAAGCATTGAAATCTCTGACATACAAAGAGAATTTCACATCTCACAGCATAAAAACGACTTACCATAGAAAATAAGAGGCATCACCGCAATTAATCTTCCCACAAAGATTTATTTTTGCATTAAAAACACACTGTTCTAGTTAAAATGACGGAATTTTCAGCTTTTCTGTCTGTAATGAGCTTTGTTGAAATTATACATATCTTTCTAAGATTGAAGTAAATTAAACACAGTATAGTTATAAAAATGTTTTTGCATAAAATACAAGCATGTAAAAAATAAATCTGACAAGGAATATGTATTTACACCCTCCAACATAAAATACACGCTAAATTTTATATAAAATTATGTATTTTAAAGATTCGTATATTTTTCTTAAGGCAAATATGCCCTCACGTCTTAAAATATCAATCAATTTGCATACAAAGCGACTAATTTATTAACAATACTTAGGAAATTTTTTTGCAAATAGGCTAATTTGTTAAGACGTTTATAATACACTTGTGTAAACTGTGCATATACATGACCAAATATTCTTCCAAATACCATGATCCATCATGGACTTGACTAGATTCAATACAACCACCCATTAATAATGAGATACAATGTCAGTATACATTATTCATTAAGATTGGTCGCATATATAACAAATCCTCCAACATGTGCACATGTAAATTCTAAAATTATTCATAGCTCGATTATGTGATGTGTGATTAACCCATTCTATAACCGCGTCCCACATTATTCATGAATTAACAACAGGTTATGACTTATCAATTAACACCTGTCTATCAATCTTAACAAATGTGATGAACGCTTTTTTTGCTGAGAGATTCCAAAGAATCTCTTACAAAAAAAATGTTTGATGAAATTGCAAAGCAATTTCAACAAAAAGCGTGTCCGTCTCTTAATACTTATGCATATTATAATATTTTACATTTAATCAATTATGTTTTTAAATTTTGCCTTTTAAACTAAATTATACGCATCAATTTTTGCTATGTTGAATATTTTGTTTAATTGTATGCAATTTAAATTTTCGACTTTTATAACTAGCACATCGTAAATTATAGGAGATGCTAAAACAGATTCTTTTCAATGTGCCTAAGGCATTTTAATGTCTCTGTGCAAGTATGCCCTTAGGAAAACCTTGCAAATAATGTTCTAAATTCAAAGAAACGGGCCATTCGCGTTACTGGGTCATTTATTTTGCAATTTTAACGTGTCTCCTAGTCATTTTATCAAATTTTACCCGGGTCACATGGATCAATGAGTCACACTTTGTGACCCCGTTGCAAAACTGACTGTTTGGCAGCATGCAAATCGTGTGGGTCAATGACCACTAAATATTTTTACGAAGATTATATACCGAGAATTCTATTATTTTCGAAATAAATGACCAGATATTAAAGATTTTCCTAAAATTACTGGGTCTAAAATACGGTCTTTTCGGTTATTCAAATGCCAAATTTTCTGTTTTAGTAAAAATATGGTTTTATTTAGTAGCAATGATTAAAGCAAAATGTTATTTGAAGTACAGGGTATTTCATAATGATTGAGATTTTTAAAACAGACAGAATATTCAAAACATAAAACAACTGGTAACACAAACTAGTTAAACACATCAACATATGTCTGGGGTTTTAGTATAACTACAATAAATGTTCAAATTGTTTGCCATTTTGTGAAATAGCAGCATCAGCGCGCAATTCAATATTTCTGACAGCACGAGCCAGTTCATCCTGAGTAATGTCATTCACAACCTGCACAATTTTCTCTTTTAACTCATTGAGGTTTGCAGGTTTGAAGCAGTGGAATACGCCTTTACTGTCCCCCACAGGTAATAATCACACGGGGTTAGGTCTGGTGACCTTGGAGGCCAGGGTATACCATAACCTCGTCCAATGACTCGATTTTGAGGAAAAACAGCAGTCAAAATCTCTCTAACGGAAAGGGCATAATGAGGCGGCGCACCGTCATGCTGGAAGATTGATGAGTTCAGTTTTCTAAAGCGACGCAACTCTGGAAAAACGTACTGCTGCAACATAGCGCCGTAGTTATATTGGTCAACTGTTGAATCAAAGAAAAATGGCTGAAGTTTCAAAGGTGCTGAAAATCCCATCCAGACGCATAACTTTTCTGGATGAAGGAATTACTCCTGGAGTCCATGTGGGTTTTCGTAGGCCCAAATTGTACAGTTATGTCGATTGACAGTCCCATCTAGACTGAAATAGGCCTCATCAGACCATATGATGCCATTTAGTGAGGCAATGTTATCTTAGACCCAGTGTGCAAAAAAAGCCAATCGTTTGGGATAATCGTCCTCATGTAAAGCCTGTGTTAGACTGATTCTGTATGGATGCATACCAATTTTACGTAAAATTCTCCAGACGCTTGTTGTAGGAATTCCGGTAGACAGTGAAACAGATGAGCAACTAGCATGGCCATGTGGATTTGCTTCCTGCAATTGCTGTAGACTTGCAGTTACACTGTCAGTTCGCTCTACAATCAGTGACTTTCGCCCTGTTGAGGGCTCGTTGTGGAGAGTTTTCTTCTCCTCGAAATGCTTAATAACTCGTCGAATAGTTTCCAATGGGAAAGGATCATTATGTAAACAATGTGCCTTTTTATATGCTCTCATACAAGCAGTCAGAGAATCACCATTGCGGTAATAGAGTTGTACCAGCTCCAATTTACATTCGACGTCAAGAGGCATTATTATAATTGATTATTATACAGAGTCTAAAATAAATATGAAGAAATAAAATGTAGTGCACAAAACCCCAATATATATATTACAATAAACAACCAATCAAATTAGTTCACGTCTTAATTTTGATTATTTATAACAATTTCAAAAATCTCATTCATTATGAAATACCCTATATATATATATATATATATATACTATTGACATTATAAACCAAATTATTACGTGCATGCAATACTAGCTGAAACACAAAAGGATTTATAATTTGATTAAGTTACTTTTAAATTCCCTCACTTTTTTACTCTCGAAAAAGTTTCAAGCACACATGATGAAATTGGTTTTTGGAATTGGAATTTATTTTTGTATTATAGTTTCCCAGATTTTCGCTAAGGATGAAGCTTGCCAACGGAAGAGTCCAGATTCATTATCGAATATAATTATAAAATCATATTGCGATGATATTTTCAAAGATTATTCGTATGGAATGGCAGCGATCCCATTTAATGTTGCAAGGGAGCAAAAAATGATTTCAATTTTAAACTCTGTTCATAATGAAACGCTAAAATTGTGCAAGCTGTGCAAACTTCAGGTTACGAAGTTTATTTGCATGCTTTATTATCCACCGTGTGCTAAGAAGGACAAAAGCTATCATTCTATACGTCCCTGCAAAGAGGAATGTGAAAAACTCTTTGCAAATTGTTATGATCGTGAGAACGAATATATGAAAAATCACATGCCAGATGTCATTAAATTTAAGTGCGAAACTCTTCCATCAAAAAAGGATGCTCCACCAAGATGCTATGCCTCGTAATGTGTTTTCAAAGACTGAACCAAGATAAATCTTATTTAAATATTTTTCATGTTCTAAGTCAATAACATTAAAGTATATATTTTGTTCCATTCTATTCTATTCCATAGGGTCAGCTTAAATCAATACAACAATTCCTAGAATATATATTGTCTGCCACAATTTATCGATATTCTATTTTGTATATCAAGTTATGACATCTACATGTAGAAGCTTTATTATTAAGAACAGAGGTGACGAACCTGCGGCCCGCAAACGATTTTACAATAATTCATGCATGGCAACATTGCCATTTATTAAGAACCGCTTTCAGACATTCAGTACTCTTGTGATTATCATGATTAATAGAGAGAATAACAACCGCTAAATTGAAGAAAACACTAACACTTTCAATAATTCCATTGCAATATATTTGTTCGCCAAATCAACATCATTATGAAACTTTGAATTGCTACTAGCAGTTCATTCTATTATATTTATCTATGAAAGTTAGGAGGAGATTTTAGCGGCTGAAGCAGTTAGTAGCAGTAAACCAGACAAGCTCATACTGTGCCATGTGCACAATACGCAGCCTTCCTTGAACGTATTTATGAACCTGGTATTTGCAAAGGGAGCAACCTTTCAATTTTTATATTGGATTCAACATTGGCAATAAGCGGTTAGCATGTAATTTTAAAATTATAACTTGAAAATCTTTTTATCGCAGATAACGGGAGCGGCTGCAACCCTCATCCACCCCCTAAATCCGTTCCTGGCAATGTGCGTAACACAAAGCATTTGGGAAAGATATATAGTGCTTACTTGCTTACACGCTTTCATTTTGACTTGGAGACATCAGTTTCTTGCTGGGAATTACTAAGCAAAAGAAAATCTATTTTTACTTAATGTTTTACTGTTTAAACTTTATTAACCTTTTTAGGTTTTAAGTGATAACATTTTGAATCCCTATAATTCAATATATTTATGGTTCTACAAAATTTCAACATAATTAACAGGTTGTTTATAATTTCGATAAAAGTTATGTATCTGAACAATTTTATTGTGTATGTTTATCAAAAAAAATGTTTCCAAACCTGAGAGCTCATGATCTCAAATGTTCATCTGTTGTTGGCAGCATCTACCTATATGAACAGGTCTTTCTGAAAATGAGCATTACTAAAAGTCGTTACAGGTTGAGGCTGACAGACAAAAATCTAAGCATTCAGCTGAAAGCTGCCACTTCGTCAGTTTGACGTAACCTTGAACATTTAGTGAAACAAAAATCCCGCTAATCAAAAAAGGCATTAAATGTTTTTATATTTTTGTATTATTTGGTACCTCGATTTTGATTCAATAACTTTAGATTTATTTGAAAACGAAAAAACTTATCTTTTTGCTTTTAGTAGCATAACAAAAACCGAATTAAATGTAAGGAATTTTTACAAGGAAACACATTTGAAAAAAACGCTTTTTGCATAGTGTATGGATTCCCAAAAACGAATTAATTATGTGCATAGACTAGCTAAGCAATAAAAATGCATGGAATTTTTACAGATAAGAAAATTATTGATTTGCGAAACGTAATACGAGTTTCCCCAACTAACAATGTCATGTATAATAGTGAAAATAGAAAAATATGTGCAAGCAAGTAAAATAAAACAACGTGTATGCAAACTAAATTGGTCCCCTAAACATTACAAAAACTAGTGAGTAACTATAGTAACTAGTAAAGTATTTATGTGAAACACCTTCTCACACATTTGTGAATCAGCATAAATGACAAAGTAATGTACATGATGACACTGCAACACCTTCCTCCAGCTTAACTATACAATTAATTTTTAATGCAATGATAAATATTCGATTACAGACTTGATATGCAACTGACTATCATATTTTATTTTCGTCCTTAAAGATGGCACATTTTACCAACCCCAGTAATGTACAATGACAATGAGACATTACTATTTTTTGAAAAAGCACATTTTAAAACAATAGAAATCATTTACATATCAAATGCTATCGAATATCAAGAATATCATGTAAAAAATCAAATAAACATGTTTCCAAAAAAAACTGTTACCTTTGGAACGATTACTGAGGCAAAGGCGCATAAGTGTCTCATCATAGCGACCTTTACCCTACTTCTTTCGCGGCAGAAATTAAAAATTGTCGACAAATTTGCAATTAAATTACGTCACTAAGCATGATACTAATTACACGAGGCAATCAAATGAGGCATCTGTATAAACGCTTCCAGAAGTGAGAATTAGCATTATGTGATGTGCTGATGTGGCAATATATACATGTGCACATACACATGTTTTTGATGAGTTGACCACTTCAGGTCTGACCTACTTTAGTATCAATACTGACCTGATTTAGACCTGTTTACTCCTGATTTCTTTTATTTACACTTCATTTTAATGCAAACATCAGTTTTAGGTATCAGCATATTCTGAAAGAACAGGAAATTATTCTAATCCTTATTTTTAAATAAATCATGTCCTTCAACCATAGAAGCATAACATCTGGACAATATTTAAGTTGTCCTTGATATATAGTAGCTGTAGTACTACTGCAATTAGCCCTAAGCTGCATATAGTTCCTCTAAATGAACAGCGTTTGTCCACATTCCCAAACAAATTTCTCCAAACCTAGTAATACTATGATTTGAACATATCCATTGGTATGCTTACTTCCCTGTTATGGTGAAAATGTGTGATAAATAGTATTCCTCGGTTTGAAGTACATGAATGAAAATCCCATTTTTGCTGATACCTTCAAATTTTCAGGTAGCTAATGTTCAGGTAATGAAGTGGCAGCAACAGTTAGCCTCAAATCCTCAAATATGTTTTTTTGTAAATAAACTATCCAAATCCTAACCAGCGCGGCAGCGTGTAAAACCAGAAGTCGTCTTGTCAAAGCGCAAAAGGAATGAAAAACAAAGGGAAGATTCTCTATCCAGTGGTTCTTTTATGCACTCAAATCGATAATATCAAATATGTTAATTTATTGTGCAATATCTAAAATGTCCAATTTACAAAATAGAAATTAAAAGATAAATTAGTAAATCAAAATAAAATAATTAGCACCATGTAAACACTCATAGAAAATCTCAATCCTATGCAATACAAAGGTAACAACAAATCCTGCATATCCCTAACAAACAACACACCTCTAACATTTTCACAAGACTCATCACTGTAACCACCATAAAATCATCTCAGTAAACAAATAATACATTAGTCAACAAAGTAAAGTAATTAATACAAAAATATAAAGAATCAACAGTTCCACCATGGCACTATCGGTGTTCAACTGAAAAAAAAGGAAACTGATGTCGTTTAAGACGAAGCTCACTGGAAAATCCCAAGGTTAGTTCAAAAGATGCAAAACTTCAAAAATTGATCAAAAGTATAACGAGGCCATAGCTGCTCATTAATCTAGGATGATAAAAACTAAAGCGGGTGTTCGCCTAAGAAAGTTCGCAGAGTGATTAGTAGAAATTAGATTTTCGAAATTAGGCAGGTGGAAGAGGTTGGACTGACTGTTGGATGATGACAGGTGGGTCGCCAACGTACTCCATCTCCATTTGATGCACTGAGCTTGAAGGGCAAAGAACATCGGTTTTGTAATGACAGCTTTTGTGAGCAATGAAATCACAATCTAAAAAAATAAATTATATCAATTGCCAACAATTTATACAGTAAATCGGGGAATATACTGAAGTGTCCCCTTTCATATGAGCCCAAATTGGAATAAACAGTCAAAATATGCTTACTGGCAGAGCGAAATGATGAAAAGAATATCAGTGTTAAACATCTACGCGCAGAATCTTCTATCTATTTCTCATTGAAATTAATCAATTGGTCATAAAAATTTAAAAAATTGGGAAAATCAGTTATCATCAGGTCATTAAAATTGATTCTTCTTAATCAGTTTTCACGAAGCTATAGTCAGACTCAGATGACTTAATGTACATTTAATATTGCATACTTCCAAAATCTAATACAGTACATTTATTCATGATTTTTTTAACAAATTTAATCCAATAGAAATCTAGTAACAATTACTTACAGCAAGCACAAGTATCTTTCATAAAAATTACAATACAAATCGCCCTAATTACAAGTAGCAATTACCCGAGGTTAGTTTTTGTCTACAGGCTGAACTTGCAAAAATTTGATATTGTATTCATAATTATATTGATGATGAGGTTAGGTTAGGGATATTACATGCCCCCTACTAGGCATCTCCTACTGTCCAACCCATTACAGGCCAATATACAATACCAATAATATGCTCTTTCCAAAACATGAAAACAAGGGCCTTCTTCATGCTACACAGTGTCCACTCTCTCATGACATGACAAATTCCGGCAAACATGGAGTGAAAAAATCATGTGAATAATAAAATCATCAGCACTATTTATAACATCGCATAGATCACTGGCTAATAGATGTAAGGCAATTGCTTTGTGAGATAAATAATTATACTAGATGGACAATAACAATATAGAACAAAGACAATGAAAAAAATATATAGCAGTGTTTAGATAGACAATGTTTGATCAGAAACCATAACAATTTAATTTGAAGTTTATGATATTACTTTTCATAATAATATATAAACTGTTCTAAATGGGTGATAGTAAATAGCTAGCGATATAATCCTGCCGATCAATTTGTTCAAATGTTACAAAAACATTCTGTTCACAATAAGACTGACTTCAAAAGCTTTTTAGTCAATCAGTCAATTGACGAAATATTTTTCACATGTGTACCATAGAACTTTACTTATGCCGTGTATGTGAGACGCACATTTTGATAGATACTGCTTAAAAAAATCGTGTAAAAAATAATTAATATATTATATGAGTCTGTAATAAAAAATTAACATTAAAAAATATATTTCAAAGCTGTGTCTTTTTAATCATAATTTGAATGAATTCACAGATTACCATTGTTCATTTCAATTTTATGCATTTAAGGTCCTCTGGATTTGGAATATCATCACTCTGTATTTCACATTTACTTTAAAACTGATGATTAAAAATCATTAAGAAACACTTAACGTGGTCAATTTCATTTTGTAAAAGGTTCTCAACGAAAAACAATGTCAAAAAATGGCCAAAATTTCAAAATGCGATTCAAACGGAGAAAAATACAAATCACTTGATTTGATGCATGGCTTTAAAGCATTCTGAAAGCAAAATTGTGACCCAGAAATGATGTACTACGAAGAGCCTATCAAATGAAGTAAACAAGGATTGTATCCAAATCCAAAATATAGGGCCGAATTTGTTTTCACCTACTATAATGAACAAATTAGTTATTTCGGTGATAGATTTACACAACCGTATATGGCTTCACTGTTTTCGAGAATCCAGTGAAACGGAGACAAATATCTGAATGGATGTGAACGCAAAACTCAGCACAATGAATTGGACCGCCACCACATAAGAAAGGATGTGGGGCATGTATACTGCAGAATCATCACCCAGGCTTTAGATGTGTATTAACTCAAAACTATTTAGAGATGCTGAACTACAGTTTCTTACAAGCGGGGTAATGTCTATCTAGATTAACTTTCGTTGTCTCATGTACACGTTTCTATTTATCCACACTAAACTATATTTAGAATCCATGCGATATTAGAATAACATGTAACAGCCACAATTTAGGTAACCGTATGAGAGAGACTCCAGTTAACAATGGGCTCACTGCCCGAAGCGGTATCTGATCACCAAGAAGCCATCCGCCCATCCGCAACAGAGTAGTGTTCCATCCATTGACAGACTCAGCTCATTCTCATTTGATNAGAGAGACTCCAGTTAACAATGGGCTCACTGCCCGAAGCGGTATCTGGTCACCAAGAAGCCATCCGCCCATCCGCAACAGAGTAGTGTTCCATCCATTGACAGACTCAGCTCATTCTCATTTAATCTAATTTTATTATGTGTACCCTAACTATGTGATAATAAAGGCTAGTGCAGACACTATTCGACTTAATGACTCATTCTCAAATTCAAGTGTAACTTTCGATAATATAATAATGCAACCGTTCATCGGCACTAACTGCTGATATAAAAATCTAGTAAGCAAATAACGCAGCAGTTTCCTACCCTACATGTAGCAATAATAAATACAACCACTGACTACTGACACTAGCTGCGATGATTTAAAAAGGAGTTAAAAACTATTAAAGTATACAACTAATAGCAGCTTCCTAAACGTACGATGAGATCGACACTTAAGATAACTTCAATACATAAAAGGCCATTTTCGGTCATTATAGGTCTGACTTTAAACAACAATTTGGATCTAAAATAAGATAAGTAAAAATAGATAATACCTAGGGTGGCGATCTCGCCTTATTTCGTGTTTGTTACTACATGCAACAAGTGAGATGGATTGATAGCCAGCTAGGCGGCGGTGAAAAAGCCCTTATACCTATTCCTAACCTATATGCGTTGTCTCGATCTAGGCAACAAACCATTTCATCCCTCACAACAGCCTAGTGATCGGTACAAGCATGAATCGCCTATCTGCGCATTTTAATTAATAATCAAACCGAGAAAAATAAGTAGATAATAAGGAGTTTATTCTCCATCAACGATTCTCTCCTGATTCTACATATTTATAGAAATTTTTATAAACATATTTACTGCTAAACAAGTACCTGTCACCGTTTTAGTTGCCAATTGCAGAAATTTCTGCTTTAAGATGGCGCTGTCAAAATCGACGTGGAGCGTAAACGTCCACATGTGATTTATCAAAAGTTAAAGTGACGAGTAATTGTTTTCACAAATTAATATCGAATTCAAATTACATGGCTTGGTTTAATGCTAATTTATCAAAACACAAAATTAATAAAATCCCTCAGCTTGCGTCGATTTTAAGATTGCTCGCTCTCCGTGGACTAGTGTGTCCGCTCTTTTTATCAGTGTCTCTGCTTGGGTTTGTTCCCATGTTAGCTGTGGGAACTCTGGTTGTTTAGTTAGTTTTAGCACTGTTTCTTTTTCGATTGTTGTTGTTTCGGCATATCTGATGATTTTCGTTGTTTGGATTGATTCTGTGATTGTTGTTAGTTGTCTGAGTTCGTTGAGTTTTTCTTTAAAGAGCGGGTAGAATTTCTTGTATAGTTTCAGACCTTTAATGCCTATCATCAGTGTCATTAGAGCGTCTGCTTTGCTGGTATGAGCGAGTTCTTCTTTGAGACGAGTATTTGGATAGAAAAATTTGAATGTGTTTAGAAGGCTTTTTGTGTTTTCTACGTCTTTGTAGAAGAAACTTATGTTGTTTAGTATGTCTTCTTCCGTGATTTCGTCCGGCTCGTTTTTATTCATTCGAATAATTGTTATAATTTCTACATGTTTTGATACATCATAGTATCTGTACTCCTTGTTCCATGTGTCCATCCATATGATGTCGTTTACTCCTGAGAATAGTATGATTGTTTTTAGTGATCTATCTTCTATTTCCTTTCTTAGTTCCTGTAGTTGCATATGGATGGGTTTCCCATCGTCATACAGTTCATATGGCGTTATCGTACCTTCTACGTATATGCGTTCTTTGTTATCTTGTTGGAGCATTATGTTTTTTGTCTTCTTGTATGCTTCCGATTGGATTAGACGTTTTGCCTTCTCTTTTGTGTTTGTGTATGTTTTGAATTCGTGTAAGAATCCTTTTGCGATTTTTCTATCTTTTGGTAGTCTCCATCGGGGTAGTATCATTGGGATTGATATCGTCTCTGGTGGAGTGCATTTTAGTATCTTTTTTCGACATTTGCCTCTATTGTTTGATAGTCTCCCAATGTTTTGGCTATTCTTTTTATCAACGTTTTTGTGGTTATCCACAATTGTTCTTCCATTTGCTTTAGTTTTGTGTCAGATGTTGCACCCCAGATGTACTTTCATGTTGCGTCATCGAATAGTGCAATTTCGTTTGGGCATATTCCTGTTTTATTGGCTATCATTACTATTGTTATCTTACACATCGGGTGTTTGTCTGTGATGATTCTCAGTAGTCTTTTCTGCACCGTTTGTATGGGTTTTTCTTGTTTGTTAGGAGAGACGAATTTTTCGATATTTCCTTTCAGCATCCAGTTTTCCTTGCTGGGTTTATGAGGGAGAATGCGATTTCGTATGTTGCGTCCTTACTTAGTTTCATCCTTGTTTTTCTAGAGACGGGAATTTTTAGTGTTTCATCTTGTGTCAGGTATATGGCCAGTATCCATATCGTCGTTCTATATCTTATTTCAGGGGCATTAATTTCGTCGAACATATACGATTTGAAATTTTTCTTGGTGTTGAGCTCGTACGCCCTGTTGATTTCCTGTAGCAAGATTTCCACTGATTTGTGGTATAGTTTTGACGGGCGTCTATGTTGATTTTTGGCCATTCTTCTTCTGACGTTTTTGATACTTTCATGTTGTTCCACGTTTCTTGTATTTGTTTTAGATGTTCTTGTCGTTGGTTGATGCTGCATTTTATGTGCAGTTGCATGAGTTTTTTGATGTCTTTTGCTTTTGTTGTTAGTTCTAGTGTCTTCGCTTGTTGGTATAGCTCTACTGCTATCCATGGCTCTACCATTAATCGGTATACTGCTCCCCAGTAGTCGATTTGCAAATCGAATTTTATCAGTTCTGATACTGTTGTCTCATCTTGTGTTTTTTCTTTTAGGAATACGTTTTGAACTTGCATACTCATTTCGTATAGAAATTTCGGTATGTCTTTTTCTGTTGTGATTGTGATGATTACGACTTGCACGTCATTTCGCTCTGCTAATTTTAACGTTGTTTGTTTCTCCAGTTTGTTTGTGTATTCCTTTTCTTTTAGTATGTGAATTAGTACCAGGTTTTCTTTGTCCAGGTTGATCTGTTCGATTTTTGCGATTTTGTCTTTCGATATTATTATGTTTTGAACGTCGGCTAGTGTGAAATTGTCGCAGAAGTTCATGTGAATGGTGCTGCTGAAATATGGGCATTCGAGTGTTTCGTCCATTCTTTGTGGGTAACTTATTATTGTGTTTACCATCGGTCGATTTTCTTTATCTAGAACAATTGGGAGATTCGTTTCATCTGTTTTTATTTGTCTTCATAGTAGACTTCGTGTTTCTGGGGACAATTTTTCGTATGCGTTGTATATCATTTTTATCTTTGGTATGAAATATGGGTGCAGTTTCTCTCCGTCTATAGTTGACATCCTTTTGTTTCGTTTGACTGAGCGCATGGTGCTCTCGGACATTGTTCTTGTGCTTTCTGAGGGGGTATGTAGCATTTCCTGAGTGAGTACTAGAAGTCTTCTTGCACTGGTGCTCGGTTCATACTCTATTTCTGAACCACTGCTAATGGATTCCAGTTGGTCCCTTTTTGGTCAGTTTCCTCCCCTTAGCATTTGACCAGCTGCAGATTCTGCAGTACCGTCATCAGCCTCTAGTTGCTTTCGTATTACTACAGTTCTTCCACTGCTTACACCTTCCCCTGGATAGTCATTCCTCCACTTGCCCTCTATTTGGCGGTGTGGAGTACTTGAAGGAAGGTTGGGACTTCGAGTACGAGCACTTTTCGTCCGCTTGCCCTCTAGTTGACGATGCGGACTACTCCGTGTATTGATGTTGTCGCCTTTGGTCGCTCTGCTCTTTCATTGGCCTTGAGGACTACTAAGCGTTTGATCTTCTATGCTACCGTTGGTCGCCATGCCCTCTAGTTGGCGGTGACGACTAATAGGTATTTCTTTTACTTCATCTCATTGTCTGACGTTCTTGCGGTCCCTCTCCATTTGGTGCGTTTTTCTCAATCTCTTCCGCGGGTTGGATTAGCAATGCATTTGATCGTGCGCTCATTTTGGGGATTGTCGCTTCATCTTCCAATTTCCTAAATTGAGATATTAGGTTTAAGTCCCATGTTTCAGGGTTATAATTTATATTTTCTTTTGCAGCCCTTCTAGGCCTTATTCATTTTTGTATTTCATCCTCCTGTATATCATGTGTGAATTCTTCCTCGAATTCATTTTCAGGAAGGCTCTCTAGTTCTTCAATTTCATATCTGTTTTCTCCTTCGTTACATGTTAACTTAAATTCTGCATTTTCATCTAGGGTCGCGCCCTCGATGTCAGTAATCGCTCTTTTTAAATTTTGAAAGTGTAAAATTTTTTCGTTATTTAGCATGTATTCGTCACTGTCTAATACTTTTTTAATTGTATAAGGTCCTGACCATACTGTTTTTAGTTTTCATACTTGGTTAACGTCATTTACCTTGATAGGTGTAAATACATAAACTTTATCGCCTAATTTGTGCGTGTGTCTGTATATTTTTTTGTTGTAATTACGCTCTTGTCTTGTCACTGACTTTTTTGTATTGTGGCACATTGTTTCGTGAATTGCTGTAATTTGCTGTTTTAGTTGTTTTACGAATTGGTTGTCTAACTTCTGTGAGTAATTCGAGAACTGCATTGATAGTGGGGTCGCCACTTCTCTCCCATACATCGCTTTGAATGGAGTTACTTTTGTCGTTGCATGCACAGAGGTGTTGTAGAAATATTCAACCATTTGTATAACTTCTCTCCATTTGTTTCCTCCTATTCTTGATGTAGTTACTCTTATAAGTTTTATTAGTGTACGATTTAGTCTTTCTACCGCTCCATTTGCTTGTGGGTGGTAAGCTGTCGTTCTTTCACTATCGATTTCGAGTAATTTGGCGAGTTCTTGAAACAATGTACTTTCGAATTGGGGTCCCTTGTCCGTTATTATTTCTTCCATTGGGCCTATTTTTAGTATCCACTCTTTTAGTACGATGTTTGCTGTTTCTTCAGCTGTAAGGTTTTTCATCAGAATCATTTTGGCGTATTTTGTGAAATTATCTACCATTACTAATAGGTATTGGTACCCCTCTTCGTCTTTGGACAGCATTTCTATGTCGATGTGTACGATTTGGTTTGGTTTGGTGGATATAATTTTTTCTAGTGGTGCTCTTTGTGCTGGGAAGTGTTGTGGATTATTCAATAGACATGTGTTGCACTAATTTATGACGTCTTCTGTGACTTTTCTTACCCCTGTTGTGATATACTTTGAGTTAAATCTCATTTCAGTTTGTATGATGCCCAAATGTCCTTTTTCATGAGTTTTTCTTATTAGATCTCTTTTGAAATATTTGGGTATTGCTATCCGATTGGTTTTTCCTGTGGTGTAAAGTAGTCCGTTGTCGTTTGTTTTCCATGTGTATTGATTGAAATAACTGTTCATGGTTTTCGATAATTTCTTTTCTTTGTTTTTCAGCTTTTCTTTAATTTCTTTTAGGACTATGTCCTGATTTTGTCTTTCTATTATTTCATCTTCAGTTATCTCTTCTTTAATCATGATCGGTATGATTGCTTTTCCTTTTTTATCGACATTTATCTAAGGTAAGTCTTCATATTCATTATGCGGTATGAATTGGAATTCCGTTTTGTTTCCTTCTTTCTTCTCGAGATCTCTTTCGTATTCCGGTAATGAGGTCCAGAAATCGGCGTTGGAGTGGAGTTTCCCTTTTCTATGTTCAATTGTGAAATTAAATTCGTTGAGGTATTCTATCCAGCGTGAGACTATTGATGACTTGTCCCCTGAAAATTTTTTTAGCCTTACTCGGAATTTTTTCCCAATTAAGAAATGTCGGAATTTTTTTATACTTTCTATTAATGCAAGCATTTCCAGTTTCGTGGATCCGTAGTTCTCTTCGCTTGTTGTTAGTTTTTACTGAAGAATTGTATTGGTGCTTCTTTTCCTTCTTTTATTTGACTAATTGTTGCTCCTATTGCACTTTGCTTGCATCGCAATCTAGTATGAATTCTTTTCCATAATCCGGAGTGTTCAGGGAGGGCAATTTGGATAGTTCGTGTTTTATTTTATCTAATTCCTCCTGTTGTTCCCAGGTCCACATGAATGGTACAGATTTTTTCATCAAGTTTGTCATTTTTGCCGTTTTGGTATGAATGTACCGTAGTAATTAAAGAAACCCATTATTCTTTGTAAGTCTTTCTTTGTGTTTGGTTTTTCGATTCTTCTTATCATTTCTCGTGCATTGTCTTTCATGCTAATTTGTCCCTGGCTTATTATTCGTCCCAGCATGGCCTACGAGAATCTTTTACGTAGGCCACGGTCCCAGGAATATCACTTTCTTCTTTAGTATATCGCATTTGTTGCGATTTACTCTTAGTCCGGCGTCCTTCAGTATCTTCAGCGTTCTATCAAGTTTTTGTAGGTGTTGTTCTACCGTGTTGCTTGTTATGATTATGTCGTCGATGTAGGCGTTTATTCCTTCTTCGATTTTGTTTTGTTTATTTTTCAAAATTTTCGTGATGTAACATTGGAATGTTGCTGGTGCGTTGCTTAGTCCAAACGCCATGTAAATCCACTCGTATAGTCTGTATGGTGTTATGAATGCTGTTTTTTCTATGTCTCTTGGTTCCATTTGTACCTGCCAATAGGCTTTGCACCAGTCTATCACTGTGAAATATTTGTGTTTGCTTGCCTCAGAGCATGTCTTCGATTCTTGGTAATGGATAGAAGTCTTTTTTCGTTATGTCGTTTAGTTCTCTGAAATCGATGCATAATCTGTATTTTTTTCCTTGTTTGACAAATACTGTTGGTGCTGCGTACAGACTTTTGCTTGGTCTTATTATTTTGTTGTTGATTAATTCGTTTAGAATTCTATTGTATTCATCTTTTAATTGTTCGGGAACTCTCCTTACTGGTAGCTTTATCAGTTTATCCATTGTCGTTACTATTTTGTGTGTTTCACCAATCACTTGTCCAACCTTTATTTCACCAAAGTTAAAGATTTGACTATGTTTTCTTAATAGTTTCTGTAATGCTTCTCCCTTGCTCTGATTTAAGTGTTCATAATCCTCTTCTTTTATGTCTGGTATTTTTTCTTCGTCTTCAGTGTTCATCCACGCGTCCTCTAGTTGACCTTGTGGATTACTAACCCCGATGGTTTCTTGTGCTTTCATCCACGCGCCCACTAGTTGGCATTGTGGATTACTAACTCCATCGTCTTCTTGTTTTGTTCTTTTTTCGTCTTCAGTGTTCCTCCACGCGTCCTCTAGTTGACCTTGTGGATTACTAACCCCGATGGTTTCTTGTGCTTTCATCCACGCACCCTCTAGTTGGCATTGTGGATTACTAACTCCATCGTCTTCTATTGGTTTCCAGATCATTCTTATGCTAGATTTCACGTATTTTCCATAAATCTTCACTTTCTTTCGATTTATGTTGGCGTTTCTATTCGTGGAGTTGAGTATTGGAATCTTTCCTTCGCCTCGTTTGATAGCACAGATGCTTGCTGGCATTGAGATTAGTTTCATGTTAATTCCTGTTTGCTCGTATATAATTACTTCCACTGTTATCTCTTTTTCGCACTTAATTGTATGCATCTTCCAGTGGTAGGGTTGTAATTTGTTATCTTCTGTTAGTTCGAATAGCATATCTTTCTCTTGTTTTTCCTCATTGATTTCAATTTCTTCTTCTTCGACTCTTATTGTTCTGTTTCCATAATTTATTACGCACTTATTTTTTGATAGGAAGTCATCTCCTAGTATGATTTCATAGGGTAGTAGATTTCTGTGAGTATCCACTGCGATTAATGATTGCTCGAATGTTTTGTTTGCTATCCTTATTCTCACTGCTTCCAGTGTTCCTTTTGTGTCTATGTATTCACCTGATGAATTTATCAGCCGATTGTGCGATTTTGATAACTCTTCTCTTGTGAATCCCAATTTTGTTGCGCATTCATCTGTGATTATTGATTTCACTGCACCTGTGTTGATCGTAGCTTTAATCATTATTGCATTTATCACAACTGTAATTGTGTTAACATTGTGTAGATTTGTCAAGATCATAACTGGTGCGCGGTTGTTTGGAGTCGGCGCTCCTTATAGTTTTCCGACTCTTCATTAATTTCGGTTTCCTCAATGTCTGAGGTGGTTTCACAATCTGAGTTTATTAGGTCTTCATCATCGAAATATCCTTCTTCTTCTATAATGTTTATTGATTTTTTGCATTCGGTTTTTCTGTGTCCTTTCTAGCCACAATTGTAGCAACAGACATTTTGTTCTTTGAGTTTCTTTGTTTGTCCGTTCTTTGTTTTTATTTTTATTATCTTGTCTTCCTTCTTTCCAAAAGTGGTTCACGGTGTTTTTGCTGATGTTTGTTCTTTTTTTTTCCAATTCATTGTGTTTTGGCGATTCCAGGTTGCTTTCTCGTAGATTCTCAAGTTGTTTTCCAGCATTACCTGAATATCGACTGCTTTTCTTATCATTTTTCTAATTTGTCATCTACATCGCATTTTGTTTCGAATTGCTGTCTTATATTCTCGGGTAGTCCTTTGGTGATGTGTGAAAACAAGTCGTATTTGGAGTAGTAACCTCCTCTGGAGCTTAAGGTTAGTAGTTGCTCCACTTGCGACATGTAGTTTCTGATGTCGTCGAACTTTTTCATTTTTGTTCCGTTTAGTATCAATCTATATTGGTATTTGAAACTCTCATTTCGATAGTATTCGATGAAATTTCCTGTTAACTTCTTGTAGTTTCTTTTTGTTTCCGCGTCAAGCATCAGGTAGTGTTGGTGTGCAGCTCCTGCTAGGTAGAGGGGTAGCCTTGCTGCTGCTGCGGTTTGATCTACTCGCCTTTCCTTCATTGTCAGTTCAAACAGCTCTAGCCATTCTTCGACTGTTGGAGAGTAACTATCTATCTTCCCTGTGAATTTTTGAATTTGTGCTTTGCAGGGTGTTGGTTCGTTTTCTTTTTCCATCAGTATTGTTTTGTCGTATGATGGTTTTTTGGAGCCTTCTAAACTCTCGGTTGATATTCGTTTTTTGACTTCTTGGGTTATTTTGTGAATTATTTTTTCTTTTTCTTCTTCCTCTTCGTTTGATAAGTTTCGCGGTTTTTCGTAGTTAGTTCGTATTCTCCTTCTGGGGGCTCTTAACTCAGCTTCTGGCTCCTCCGATATTAATATGTCTTCCATTCTGATTGGTTTCGACATTTGTTCATTGTCTTCCGAAAGCTTTATTAGTCGTAATTGGTCTTTCAGTTGCTCGAGTTCTAACTGTTGTGTCTCATTTTCTTGTTGTAGGTTGTTATTTTCCACCTCTAGTTCAGTGCACATCGTCTCCCATTTTTCGTTTTGGTCTATCACTCTTTGGTTTGATTCGACCAACTGTTGTGTAAGCAATTCGATTTGCGATTGGAAAATGTTCCTTTGTTCATCTAGTCGTTGGCTCATGTCCTGTTTCAGTTCGGTTATGACATTTTCCTTTTCAATTTTTTCGAATTTCTCTTCTAGTATTGATATTTGGGTTTTTAGTGCCGCTTCGTTTTCGGCATTTCTTCTGAGTGTTTGGAGGATTTCGATTGAGTTTAGTTCATTTTGTAGGGGTACCGTTTGCATTTCGACATCTGCGGGGAATAAGGTCTCAAGCGATTGCGTTCTCGCCAACGTTGATGGGGTAGTTTGGTTTTGGTTTCTTTTATTCTTTTTGTTTGTCATGAGTAGTTTGATTGTAGCGATCATTTTCCTGTTGTGAGGGTAATAGTAGTGTCGTGTTTTGCCTAGATCCTTCTAAATTTTCGTTCCAGTAATCAAAGAAAAAAAAATTTTTCGTAAGTTAGGGAGTGTTTAAATCCTCCATTGTTGCACCACAGCTAATCCAGTCATAGAGTAGAAAACCACACACAGAGCAAGAGAGAGAAAGAGAGGTAACCATGTCTTTGTTCAAGTATTACACTGGAGTACATCTCCTAGCGTGTAATTTTTACAAGATTCCACGATTTAACACCACATAAGTTAGAGAACAGTAAAGAATTAGTAGAGCGGTAACAACTTTCTTGGTAACGTGATAAGTGTAATTCCAGATGTCAATAGGACTTTCGGCGTCCTGTTACGGTCGCCATGTAGAATCATCACCCAGGCTTTAGATGTGTATTAACTCAAAACTATTTAGAGATGCTGAACTACAGTTTCTTACAAGCGAGGTAATGTCTATCTAGATTAACATTCGTTGTCTCATGTACACGTTTCTATTTATCCATACTAAACTATATTTAGAATCCATGCGATATTAGAATAACATGTAACAGCCACAATTTAGGTAACCGTATCAGAGAGACTCCAGTTAACAATGGGCTCACTGCCCGAAGCGGTATCTGGTCACCAAGAAGCCATCCGCCCAACAGTATACAACTAATAGCAGCTTCCTAAGTAGATAATAAGGAGTTTATTTTCCATCAACGATTCTCTCCTGGTTCTACATATTTATAGAAATTTTTATAAACATATTTACTGCTAAACAAGTACCTGTCACCGTTTTAGTTGCCAATTGCAGAAATTTCTGCTTTAAGATGGCGCTGTCAAAATCGACGTGGAGCGTAAACGTCCACATGTGATTTATCAAAAGTTAAAGTGACGAGTAATTGTTTTCACAAATTAATATCGAATTCAAATTACATGGCTTGGTTTAATGCTAATTTATCAAAAACACAAAATTAATAAAATCAAGTAAATTTATAATTCGATCTTGTTCCCCAATTTCAGTTCTTTGTTGCTTTTCGATGGATTATGCTACAATAGCATAGGCCTCTCTTATACACATCTGTTTTCTTTTCTTTCACAGATATTTCAAACTTCTCATCAGCTGAAGGTTTTCATATGTGAAATCCATATCCCTTTTTGTGCAAGTATAGATGTGGATAAAAGTATTGTGTTACAATTCTTGTCAAATTATTTTTGCAATAATTTACGTTATAACTTTGAGCTTGGATAGTTAATTTAAATTTAGAAACTATTTTTTATCACAAATTTAGTTTAGCCTCCTATGATCCTCTATAGGGATTACCTGCAAAAAATCAATTTCAAGGTGAAAAGTTTAGTATATACACAAAGTATTGTATGAATGCAGTTAGTAATTTTCGCATTCATCAAGAGTAACGATTCAATTGATGTAAATTTCCTGAATTACATGCGATAAATCATAAAATCAAGAATATTAGAAATGTGAATTTAGGAATTTCCAAATCAATTCAGTTCCCTTTTAAATTCAATTAAATAACTACATATTCAGCAGCTCTTTTAAAAATTGGAAACATGACAATAATTATCAGAAAAATTTTCAAAGCACGTTTAGTAGATTATTGTTAAAGTAGGATGAAGGAGAAACGCTTGTTTCAGTAAATTTGAAATGGGAAAAAACTTAATTAAGCTCATTAATCATACTGGATAATTCAATTAATTACAATTGAATTTAGAATTTCTAAAAATATTATAGGCAAAAAGTTCCAGCAATTGGTGCAAAATTGAAAATGACAAAGATACTTACCACGACACTTGTAGCCCTGTTTGCCAACACCCAGACGCTTAGAAATCACTTTGTTGCATACATCACAAGGCTCGGACCTAAAGCATGGCTTTACTATAATAAAAAAACTAAAAAAGTGTGATTTTTTTTGCTATATTGGATATTTAAGGCCCAAACAAAAAGAAGTTGAGTACTTAAAAGAATTTGAAAAACTACTTTGTAAAATGAGTTGCTGTGAAAACGTGATCGTTGTAGATATGAAGCTTGGTTCCACGGCAGCCATGCTTTCCTGATTTAGCTAAGTCTTTCGAAACCAAGTAATACTTCGGTTTATCAGGATTCGACAGATTCTCAAACACAAGTGTGGATGTGTCGTAACATATAAAGGAGCCCTGACTGCCAATCGATGATGTTTCACTTCGTCCTAAATATAGTAATTTATATAAATACTAAAAGAGAAAAATTTAGGGTTTCTATGAAAATGCAAGCAACCTAACTTGAAATTGTAATCACATTTAGAAATAAAAAAACAACTTTATGGCATATGTGTAAGATTTTGGAAATTATTTGTGGCAGTTTGAGAATATTGTGGAATTCCATATAAAAGGTTTAAGGGATATTATTATATGATTAAAGAAGAATTTATCCAGGCACAAAGAACTAGTAGGTGAGAGTTATTGCCTTAAAATCAAAAAGCTATTCTTACTATATGAATTAAAACCACAAGTGGAGTACTGAAAACTAAAACGGGAAAGTTGAAATCCGTAATAAAATTAATGATCCCCAAATAAATGAGATACTGAATTGAAAGCGCATGCAGAAAGAATTGGTCATGCAGCAAAATCCAGTCTGCTTTAGGCCAAGTTTGTTGTAGATGTGTGTTAACAAACCTGAGTGTTGGAGGGAGGCTGCATTTAGCGCAGCACGTCTCAATAGTGAGTGGCTTTCTATAACAAGCTGTGATTAAACAAACCATGCAAGTTAAAAATTAAACGAAAAATAAAATACCGCAAAATTCCCGAAGGATTCACACAAATAAGTAAGCATGAAATTACAAAAGCTACGACACACTAGCAATTGAAAAAACGAAGTATAATTTAATCCAGTCATCAAAACTCACTTGACTCAAAGATTTTTTAAACGGTTAGTAGAAACAATAATTGCTGAAAAATCAATAATATTTAGCTTTAATGATTTATTGTATCGAAAACTTCAGGGTGTCAACAGCTTCAAAAGTTAAGCAAGTTTGCATAGTCGCTTATTTGTTTTAAAATTGAGAATTAGTTGACGGTTAGTGAAAAATATGAGAAATACTAGCAGACAAAACAAAAATATAATTTTTAAATAGCATACACGGAAGAAACAGCAAAGTAACGTATAGAACTGTGTGATTTAAGTAGCTTACATAAAATAGAAATACTTTACTGATTTCGCAAATACAACAGCCGATAAAGGTAAGATTGTTAGCACTGAGTCTAAGATATAGCCTAAATTACCCTGTGGCGTGATATAATGGTAGTATCTGCACATCCTTAGTTGTTTCATGGTTTTACAGTTAGTAACTGATTTTTGTTTATATGCTGCTAATTTTGACAACGAAAATGATTTTTGGGAGCAATTTTTTCTCAGGGAGGAAATTTTTACTATCGAGAATTACAAGACCACGGTATTTAAAATGCCTATCTATTTCAAAATTTATCTTTACAACAAGAGCGCTGTGATATTTGTACGAGGGAACTTCATTAGGTAAGCTAGTTATAAAGGTACATGTATTTTATTAGTAATTAGCAATTACTCATTACCAAAGCCCGTAAGGGAAATTTATATTCTAATTACAAACTTAGATCCAATGAGGACGAGATTTACTGTTTACTTACCGCACAATAAGGCAAGGGCAATATGATAAAACTAATTCAGACATGAGGAAGCTTCTAAAATCAACTGAAAAGATCAAGGACCTGAAGTAAATATATGAATAACGAAATAATCATTAAAAATTACATAAATCCGTTTGTTGGCTATACTATATTAGGTTTTTGATGGAGAATCCAATAGATTGTGTAGCATAGTAGTACAGTATTCTCGTATGAACAATGTGAATTAAACAATTATTAAATTAATAAGAAAAATAGTGCTTAGTCTTGATTGCAATACAATGTTGCAACCGTGCGTAATATTGTATGGTAAGCAGACACAGGACTGCAAATTTGATTTAAATGGCTGCGCACCAGGTTTGAAACTAAGACATGTGCGCTTAGCTACAACCTTAGAGATAATGATCTGTAATTTTTACAATATGTGATATTTTCAGTCTTAACTATTTCAAAGAACGGCTTTTTCATTTTTAATAACCGATAAAAGGTTGGTGTCGAAGTATGAAATTCTTGTCGTTGGCAAGACTGCAACTTCGGCTTACGGGCAAAGGACTTCAATGAATTAGAAAAAACACAAAAATCGATTATTTAATAGGTTCATTCATCCATTGCTAAAGGCCCTTTGTAATTGAGGACATTTAAATTGTGAAATACTGTTGGTGAGAACTTGTATATGATCAGCAGCGGTTAACTAAGCGTAAAATTATAAAATAACATAGCCAATGGTCTAGACTATAAATTGAATGATTCATTTATGATATAGACACTGCCGCTGCTTATAAATGTATGGGAAGCGATAACGAAAAGAAAGGTTTTGTATTGCGTTAAACGCCGCTATTCCACTTATTCGTGCTTAAACCACCTTGCAGTACGAAATTCATATAGACAGTTTTCAAGTTTAAATCACAATATTGAAACGGAAAACTAGCTAATCTAGCCAAGGAACTACAATTTCTACACCATTGAGGAAACTAATATGACAAAAATGCGTTATATAAGCATTTAACTCGTCGTAGTAAATAGAAATAAGAGTAGACTTCGGATATTGTAGAAAATAAATCAATTATATTCTCAAATTTAATATACAATTAGACATGCTTTCATAATTCATGAGGGTGGCCCTGAGTGGTTACTACTAGAGTTGACGATGAAAGAACACAATACTAACATAATTTTTTATAATTTGCGAATATTTTCTAGTCCTCTTAGCAGTTGAAATGCACAGGAATTTGATGCCGTTTAACATCAAACGGCTTTCCCGAAAAAACAAATTTCATTGGAAAGTGAAATCCCTTGCTGGAACTTATACCAGTAAGAATAAACAGGAAAAACGTTGTCCCTCCAAGGAAAAAGCATATAATGAAAATTCAAAAGAAAACATACTTTTAATGACATCATAAAAGATTTAATCAAAGCCAAAACTTCTTTAAATAAACTAGAGCAATTCAATTTTAAACAATTTCTGTCAATCACAGTCTACACTACGAAAACGTATTTGGAGAATTGCTTATGGCGGCATTTTCTGGTATTCAGTGAGTTTCATATTATTGTGATGATGCATAAGTACTTGTTGAAAAGGAAATGTCCGCCTACTATTTCTAGGATTGGAGAAGATTTATTATAAAATATCTTAAAAAAGTACACAGCAGCAATGTTTCTAATGAAAAGTTCAAATTACCAGTTATTACTACTTAGCGACTCACCGGCATGCTTGATTAAATCTAACTAGATTTGAACGAATCATTTACCAATTTGAAGGATATTACCTGTCTTAGCTTAGAATGCATTGTTTGAAAATCATATTAGTAGTAAACTATTCTAAACGCAGAAACAAGATTTTGACAATATTATTTGAGTTGCATTACCACCAGATGTGACTTACCACCAAAAGATAATCTGTTGGAAACCGTTTTTATTAAAATTGCACTTGCATGCAATAACAAATTTCAAAATTAAGGAGGCAATCCTGCAAAGAAAACCCCACTCTGTTTTTCAAAAATTTGAAAAATATGAATATCTAATTCCAATTGGTGTTCTGCAGTTTATTCGGATACGCTTTCAAAACGATGAAGATTCGCTTAGACCTTGTCTCAGCTTATCTCCAATATGTATATGGATCAAATTCACTTATTATCAATGGATTCTTTGAAAATACTTTTTCAATGTTCTCCTTCACTCATTAGTAACTTTGTTTGCACACAAAAAACAAAAATATCGATTGACACTCATTTCACACCGAAATATTGCTATTCAAATGTTCAAAGAAAATATTAAATCCTTACTGCAAATCAAGATCAAGCAAAAATAAAATGAACAGCCTTCTATGACGACGCTTAATTAAGGTAAACATGCGGACGATAACAGAAGTATACACCAAAGCACATTTAGTAGAAAACACGTACCTAATGTCGATGTAGATCCTTGGTGGTCCTTAGGCTGTAACTTCACGAATAACGGTTGATCGAGAGGATTCGCTCGGGTTTCGGATCGATCACGCTTCCCAAACCAATTCTTCAGAGTTTTTGTTGCTAAAAAATCATTAAAAATGCTGATTCGATTAAAAATATTAAAGCTGCAAACAAATATGAATATATGTTCATGGACATTTAAATATGAAACTTGGATCATAGGCTGTAAAAAAATTTCATCGTGAAACGTCTCTACTATTTATGAGTGAATTTTACCTAGATGTGTTTATTTTATTACTAGAACATGAAATTGTACATACGCATTTACTTATCATAAATGAAAATCTATCGAGTGGGAATATCGAGACTGTAGACAAAATACTGAATGGAAATTTATATCCTTAGCAAGGGAAGCTTCCGATTATTTTCATATAAATGTGATGCCTGTGTATATACATGATAAAAGCAACGTAAATTTTGAATAGTAGTAAAAGACTTGAAGTTGGAGACTTAGCAATGAATAATTCACGGGGATGTCTTACTTCTTTAACATTTTACTTACCGCATCATTAACTGAATTTAGGAGTAAATGTATTATATTTGTTTGAAAAATTGAGAAATAGGAGATTAACGTAAACTCAAAGAATATTTTTAAGTATAAATAAGTATTTGGTGGAAGACACAAACACAAAAAATTGACTAAAAATATCAAAATACTATGATTTTTGGCATGAATGAAAATGTTCCCAAAATGGGCAAATTGGTTGTAAAGGGTTAAACACAGTTTCAATCCGAACAAGTATGGACAGTGTTGCCATCATCAAAGGATGAAATAATTAGATTTCACTCTTGTTACAACATTAATATATCAATTAGCAACGAATGATAAGAATAAAACATGCAAAATCAAACTAATCATAATTTCTCCTTTATAACTATGCATCGTATCAGTGGCACCCACTTCCTATTATAGTTACTCAGCAAAGAGATTCAACAGTTTGTGGGGGCTATTTTGAATTTTGTCTTATATTATGACTTGGATGATTTCAAATAACCATGAATTTGCATTTTCAAAAATGATTTAGCACTCAATAAGCAAAATGTATCTCTAGTTCTTTAATGTCAACTGCTTTCAAATGTGTGCGTGCTTGTAAAGGCCTTATCCTATATTCAACTGATTTATAATTTTGTCATACACTAGTGAAAATATTTACATGGGATATTCAAATAACAACGGCTATAAAGAAGCAGTCTTATGTTATCATATTCATTACTGACTGGTTGGTTCTTATCGGCGGAGCCCGATAAAAAACTAAATAAGGAAACATGTAATTGAGGCTAAATTTTTCTCAGACTAATTGTGAAAAACAACCCGTTCATATCGTCTGTTCTGCTTTGGGAATGATCATACAAAACTTCATAAAAATTCGCCGAGCAGATCCCAAAATCTTAATTAAGATATAAGCAAGTACAGAACTTTGAGTTATTAAACCCATCGATATTCAGGTAATTCAATTTTATACACCCCAAGAGCACAATATAAGGATAATTTAGCTTAGAGGTTAATAAGAATTTAACAATTGATAATATTTGCGGTATACAACATGAAAACGAGCATGTAGAAATTAATCAATACTGTTAAAAACAACTGTTGATTGTCATAAAATAAAATAAATTAAATAATTTGCAGTTCACAAGCGCATTTTAAAAGCTTAACGATTGATTTTATAGCACTAGCAATTAAATTAAATATTTATAGAAGGCAGTAGTTAAGCTGTATATTAATTTAGCAATAAATATTTTTGAATAAAATAATATGGTAATTAAATTTTCAAATTTATAATTGATATAAATAGTATACAAATGAAAATTATAAAGAAAAATGCTTAATCCAGCTATAAGAGATCGGGTTCTCACCTTAATCAAATTACTTAGGCATTACGTTGTCAAAAGTTAACTTATGCAATCATTCTGCATTCAAAAAACTAAACCTAGAGTCCAAACCTTTGAAAACCCCATGGGTATAATTACATCAATTGAACTTTCATCACGTGATTAAGGTAAAAACTAATCGTGTTCAACCTTCTTTAGACATTGCATCTAATAATTAACAATTAGTGTTCAATCGTTTGCTCATTCGCAAATTGGACCTTGATCCTTTTGATTTCATTTCCAGTCCACTCGCTCGGATGGTGTTGTCACATTCTCTGTTCGTCGTCTCCAGAAACATCGCAACCTTCATTCGTTTTTCAATCGTGCTTGTGCTGCTGCTAATCACATCTTCACTCTCAAGCCTTCGACGGCCATAGAATTTTTTCCTCACCCATGAGCTTCAAAAAATCTTTGATGTCCTTACTTTTCAATAGAGCCCTTCTCCCATTCCGCCTACTGTTCCATCTGCTCCTACTTCATCACAAGTTATTGTCCTCGTTACGGTAAACGTTTTTTATTTTTGTAGCGTTTGCCTTCAGCGGCTAATAAAGTCCTTCATTATTATTATTAGTTATGAAAATTAAATTTTGACTTCGTACATATTTCTCACTAGGTTTGGTGTTATATGAAAACATTACACCGCTCAAATCTATCAAAATAAAACTGCAGATGACAGCAACAAGACATTTCCTTAAAAAACAACGCTTCAAGGTAAATTCAAAAACAACTCATGCGGAAAATAGTTTGTCTATGAGTGAAAAGACCTGTGAGTAATCAGTAACGTGGCAATGACTGTCACCAATTTTGTTATTTTCTAAGTGAAATAGTATACGAACAATGCATATGAAAAAACACACGGTATGCCGAGTTTAATATTTCATTTCAATAACTTATTGACTATATAATAGTACGCTTAGTACAAATATAACTTTTAGAGAAATTTTTTCGCATTTATTGTTGCTCTAAAATTAAGAAAAACTTTCTAATCAAATCTCGAATTGATCCTCTAAATAAGGGTGAGCTCGCTGGACCCAAGCTTAATTGCCTTATTTCTAATAGAATCTGAAGATGCAGTTCATCAAGCATACTCAAATTGAATCAAGTCTATGCTAAGAAAGACGGTATGGTAAAAAGGATGATAAATCATTGTTGTGTGCATCCCAATCACTTAACACGTTAATGTCAGATAAGAAAGCGTGAGAAGTAATAAAGCCATGTATTTATAAAACGGGCATTAATAAAACGTAATGATTAATCGCATGGAGTGAAATAGTTTATCAAACTTCTAAGCGAGATAAGAGTCGAATTCTCGTAAGAAATCAAATATTATTCTCTTTACTTCAGGGCATCGGATTTCCAAACAAAGCTGGAAAACAATATGCTACACAGATATCAACAGAAAATGCGAAAGCAAATTCATTCATCGATCACACAAGTCAATCACATCCCCATGCCAAACAAGGACATGGCGTTTCTTAAAAAGCTAATCAATGCAACTACCCCTTTTGGTCTTGTCGAAACTCAAAAGTCAAGTGCAAAAAATTGTTACTAATTTAAGAGAAAAAATTGGATTTAAATGGTAATAGGTGGCAACCATCCGAAACTAAATGAAATATATTTTTGCCATGTTTAAGTTTAGAGTAAATTTGTGTTGATTAATCATGTGCTTTACATAAATAAAGCTTCAAAATTCCAATATTAAACTAATAAGAAAGTCTGTTTTCATGGGGTAAAACCAATTTAAGTGGCAAATTCCAGGTAATACAATTCTAGCTATAACAAAATTGTAGGCAGTTCCTGAAAGTCCAATTATGAGGCAAAGATTTGGTTTTATTGAAGGAAAAGTTGAAACTGATTTTAACATCAAACTTTGAAGCGATTTAAGTAAACTCGGGGTGCTAAAGTGCGCATCAAAACGCAGAAAAAGATAAAATTTCGATTTCTAAATAGTCAAAAGCTGAGTGCCAATAATCTTTTATAAAAAATGTATGATTCTTTGACCATTTAGTCTGAACATGCCATAACGGAATAGATTGAAATTTAAGTGTATGGATCGAGGCTTGAAAAGATATCTTACTGCATGGGTCGGGCCGATATCATGCGGGTCAAAAGTGAGTTGGTGAAACAAATTCTAACTCGCTTCCAAAGCTGAACTGCAGTAAACGCATGTATTTCGTGTATTTGATTAAAGACATAAGGACAATCGCCCATATAATCAGACCAAACATAAAATAATGCTGCTTAAAAACTAAGGAAAAATAAGGTGCAATTTTCTAAAGCGAAGCACATGCAATAGGAAGGCAGCACGCGCATAATCTACGTGATGTTGACACGAAAAGAAAATTTTGATATCCAATTTCAAATCAAGCAAGAGATGATGAATGATTAAACCGTATTTCCGTAGCAGTAGCGAAGTCTGTAAGCATTTATATCAGAATTAAAATTTCATTTATTATTGAGTAATGAGGAAGATTACCTCCGAATTTGCGAGATCGTGATCTGTCCGGACTCAAACTCCTAGTTCGAGATTTCTTTTTTAATGTTAAGTCATCAGCTTCCTAAAAATATAGCGCATTACTCTTCAAAAAAAATTTATTCAATTCTCTACAATCATACATGTATATGCTGAAGGTCGTGTAACGGCTTTGCGGAATATTTCTGTAAGAATAAGAAACAATTGATTTCTATAGTAATGAATACATTTTTCAATTAAAAAGTATTTTAAAATTTTTGTAATACAACAGCTGACATTAGTAACGTTTACCGGTTGGTGACGAAAATAAAAATATAGGTTTGGGTGCAACTGCATCCCAACACTATTATATTACTTAATAATACGTATTTACAGTTAAGTTCAGTAGGAACAACTTAAGGTTATTAACTTTCCACATAAATGTAGTAGGCGTTCCATCATGTTTCTATATATATAAATATATACAAATACATATATATACATACATATATATACATGTACATAATATATACATATAATATATATATATATATAATTATTATTATTATTTGAGAAGTGCATAAACTACCAAGTCCTCCAGTAGCAATATAAAAATATAAACAAAAACAAAAGTTGAAAATTTGTTTATCAGGACAATTTAATGAGGTGTTTTTTTCTAAGTATAACTTAGTTTTGTGAACAGCATCATTAAGGTCTGTGGACAATAATATTTTAAGGCCTTTCTATTTTCTTCTGAAGTGATGACTAACTGGAATTTTACAAAAACAAAAGTGGAATTATGCGGAAAAAATTGAAACTATTTGCTGAAAACTTATTATGGAAATCATTGATACAGAAATGAATAGGATTTGAATTCATTTCAAGTAATATATTAAAGAATATAATTTTGAGACAATTCTATGCCATATTCAATACACCTCACAAAGACGACGACAACTTCTGTAGAGCAAATTATACGTATTGTTGGAATTTCATCCATGTAAATATTCATTTTATTGTTATATTCACATTAGTGGTACTATTTTTTACAATTAGTTCATCAAATTTGGCGGAATGACTTCTTCACAATCGACATCTATTTATTTCGTAATTTTTATGAAGGGTCACTACCTGTTGAACTTGAATGCAAATCATGTTGACTTGAAGTCTTTTAATGATCACTATTGAATTATGCTTCAATTTGGTCATGACCACTCACCAAAATACAGTTTTTTCAGAATTTACTTGATCCAATTTGTTGTGATAAGAATAATATGAAATAAATGTTAAGATATATAATTCTGAAAATAATTGTTGCGTAATACCATTCGAGATTTGGGGTGTGCGTGCACACTAAACAGTCGCAAATATAAATAGTTACAATAATTTTGAATAATCACATCGCATAATTCTTTTCGGAAACAGATTAAATCTAAAGTAGCGTGCACACCTACAACTTTGCGCACAACTTTTTGGGTAATTATAAAGTTCACAGCAAAAATATTTTGCGTACACACTTCCAACTTTGTTCCAACTTTGCGCGCAACTTTTAGGGTTATTATAAAGTTCACAGCAAAAATATTTTGCGTACACACTTACAACTTTGCGCACAACTTTTTAGTTGAATGATATGTATTACCATTTTTATTAATTAAATCTACCAGTAAATTACACTACAACCAATAAAATGAAGCAGTCTGAAGGAAAAAGACATAGTTTTGAAAGCACCTTGTGCAATTTAAATCAGTTATGTAAATAATAATGTCACAATGAATCGAGCTATAGCAACATGCCTAATTGCAGTTTGTGTCAATAGGGAACAACAAAATCGTAAGGTCCGTCGCCGACTGCCGTTAAGGCTTACGTTAAGGTTACCTTAAGTGCGGTGTGCGACGGAATTAGCTGAACCTTAACTTAGCAATTAACTTAACGGCAGTGTGCGACGGGGGTAAGAAATCTAAAAAATATGGACCAAAAAATTGATTTTAAAAAGATACATGTATGGTGTGACAAGTTCATTGAAAAGTGAACTGCATTTATCAGAGGAAACATGTTTTGCGAATTTTTATAGAATGACTACTGAACCTTTCGATTTCCTTTTGAATTGTTTGGGAAGTTACTTGCAAAAGCAACAAAGCTGCCTTAGAGAGGGTACGTTGTGCGAATGCGCCAAACCCTGCATACAAGAATAAATGAATATTACATATTGAAACACAGAAAGATTATGGGATGCAAAAGTAAAAAATATTTTAAAAAAATTAATAACACTAATTTTAAAATTGTTATTATAATATAATAATTATATCATCTGTTAATTAATTACAATAATTTTCTCCATTTGTAGTGATATTTTTATTAAAGAAAAGTAGTTTGTTACAAAATGTAAATTGTGCACTTCTCAGAAATAGATTATTGAATTAAAAGTTCACAACAAAGTTGAAATCGCGTACACACTTACAACTTTTCTTGTGCGCCTCATTAAATCAAGATAGGTTGCGCGCAAAGTTGTAAGAGTGCACGCTACTTAAGAGGAGTAAATAGTGAAAAAACAAACCTGAGCATTATTGACATTCAACAACAGCTTGTTCGTTTGGGTGCCATTTGGTTTTAATTCACCGTTATTGGCAGCGACATCAGAGGTAGACTGAAAGGGTTCCTCTTTAGTGAGTGTTTGACTGTTATCGTTAGGTGGTGCTTCTACAAAATTCATTTGAAATTGAAAGATAGAATGAATTCATATTTTGAAAAAGTATCTAATAAAAATATTGTTCCATAGTAGAAAATAAATGAAGAGGATAATTTACAATTTCATGAACAAAATCGCATTCTGTTCATTTAATACAACACATTTGATTATTCTAACATTAACGATCTTTAAAATAGCCCCCTGCAAGTCGAATATTTATGCTTCTGGTGGAGTCGAATTAGTATTTTAAAGTCCTGGGCACACATAGGTCTATCAGTATTATAAATGCAAAGTCACCGTTAAATAAGCAACTATTTTCCCAGTACGAAACAATAAATTCTAGTACTTCCGATTGGGATTGGTTATAATATGTAGATATAGCACTAACCAATCAATGCTGATGTTATTAAATTATTAAATAAAATTGTGAAGTTTATTTACCAACTTAACCCTTTCTTGGGTAGAACTTTTTATTTTGAGCCAGAACCGTAAAATTAAAAATATACATGTATTTTAGGATTATTAGACACAAACTATCCCAGTGCACTCTGATGGTCATACATTATACTAGAAATGGTAACGTTTTTGTCCAGAATGATATAATCAGTACAGTTGAAAGTGTTTGGGAGATTCATAGGCCTAAACACTGGCAACACATGTAACCGGAATGCAAGAAAGGTTTAAAAGCGCCATCTGTGGTTTTAACAGAACTTTTACGAATGACTAGAAATGTGAAACTTTTGATGTCAAAAAATAAAAGCTATCGAATCTTAATCTTGTACTCAGCAGAGGGAAGTAACAAACATGATATCAATCAATTCTAGCACTTTAATGTTAGCTAGGTTCATTTGCTAGACAATATGGATTAACCACAATAGGCAAGTAAGAATTTTTTGTACAAAGGTTTTTCAATTAGAAAATTATTTTATTTTCTTTAAGAAGGCAAACATGTAATGTAATATTCGATATTAAATTAATACAACTCGAGTAGGTTCGGCCCAACTCGACAATTGTAAAAGTTTAAAATGTCCAATAGACAGTTGATATTATAATAATAATAAAAAAGCTGTTGTTGACTACGAAAGTCAGAAAATATAAAATTATTAGAAATTGTTATTGGCATTAAATAAAATCGATCTTTTGAATAATTTTTGTATAAATATGTATTTGATCATTGTAATTAAGCAAACACTAAAGCATTGGTGTGTAAACATGTAACAATTTGTAGATTTATTAACAAGAATGAACAGGATACATTCAATGAATTTGTGTCCGTAAATTCAAAGTGATAAATCGAATTCTTCAATTTATGAATATATGGAAAATATAGTTTAGGAAATAATTACCATTGGAAGGCTGGGCTGTACTGACTAATTCTCCATTTGTTACAGAACTAGGCACTTGCGCATCACCAGCGGATTTTCTGTTCAACTGCGGAGCCATTAGCATTAGCTAGAAAGAGATTTAAACAATGAAACATTTAAATCATCGTTACTTCCAAAGTTATAGATGACTCATTCATGGAAGGCATTGATGGTTTGGAAGATACTCCTACTAAAGGAAGAACTTGCCGTGAACACGTATTTTTCTTTAAATCGAAAAGACTGATACGACACCTTCCCATGAAGTCTTCTAAATAGCAAAAAATCATTTCAACATAATCATGGCATTTTAATGAAAAGCTGAATATAAACCACAGATAAGAGGAATGTTGGATATGATTCTACAAATGATTTTGTCGATTAAAAGGATAGTAAATTGATTTACCTCCTGACTTTTGATCACGGTCAAATATCGAGAAAGTGAGCGTTCTGGATCGAGCGTTAAGGTCACTAAAACATTTGAGTGATAACATTGATAAGCAAGCGCTTACAATAAGAAATGCTCATCCCAGAAGGGACTCGTGGAAGCGATGCTGTTAGTCTTGTGTTCTTGCCGAGGGGAGTCTAAAGCTATTAAGCAAAACGGATTGCATTCCAATCCCTGCCAAGGTTGAAGACCATTCGCTTTAATAACTAAAAGCGGAATTAAGACCGAAAAATCTCGTGACTTGAATACCCTTCACCAGCAAACGCTTATCTTTGTGACGCATTCGCGGGGTTGCTGTTATTGAGGACTTCGCATTACGAAAGTTATCAGATTCGTCCTCGATAGTATCTTTCTAAACATTCAACCTTAATGTCTGAATAAAATGAATAGAAAAGTCGACTAACTAAACAATGTTATATGTATACAACAAGCCTTTAATTGCTCATCTTAATAGATAGAACTCTATAAATATAAAATACTATACCAACTAGATAGAATTTGCAAAAAAATAGAACCTAAATTTATATAGACAAATAAAACAAATTAAATTAATATCAAGTGATAAGATTTAAAAATCAATAAATCTCAAAGAATTAGCTAATGAATTTTTCATACCAAGTGTCCGAAAACAGATTGGAAATTAGCAACCACATGGTCGGGAAGATCTACTTGATCGGGGAAGACCTCAATCACGGCGTCACGAAAAATACGTGTAAATCTTTCGACGATTTCTTGTTGATATGAATCCAATTCAAGAGGAGGCTAAAAAGTTACAGAAATCAACAAGCGTGGTCAAAACTAATGTTGAATAAAACTAAACATTGAAAATCGATCTTGATGAGTAGTAACGCGTGAAATTCAATTGCTTATAAAATTCTAGTCAAAATTGGGATTTCAATTTTGTTGATGTGAAAATACTGGGAAACAACTATAGAAGGTAGATACTCAATTCCATTTGATTAAGAACGTACAAACTAACCTCTTCTAGAGCGATTTGCATTAATGGATTGCCCATAAATCTGCAAGTGACTCTTTGAATTTTGCCCTGGTCGTAAGAAATGGTGAAGATTAACTAAAAAACATTTGTCTTACAAAATAAAACATAATGCATAAATGATATCTAAGGGAATAATAGGAAACCTCCGCTTGTAGTTTTTCTACAGCAAGCAATAAATTGAATTCTGAATTATTCGAACGATAAGACCCTGAAAATGCCAGTCGTTTAGCTTCCAGGTGACTTGATACAGTCTAAATTTTAGAATGAAATCTACTACATAGCATAATATAGGTTACGATAATAGCAGACTGTTCCCTGAAACATCGGAGGTTAGTAAAACGGGGTCGTTTGGATGATGCGTGCAATTCTGATATACGAAGAACTGAATAGCCCTAAAATAGCAAATGCGTAAACTCAAAGTCAGCTAGAAAATCATGCAATTTGTAAGAGGACATGCTCTAATAGCACTAACCATATACTCTAGCACAGAAATATCATTCAAACTATTAATCCAGTTTTTCAAAATATGATGCTCTTTATTAGTTTTTGAAAACAGATATCTAGCAAGATTTCTGATTCCAGTTTCCCAGGGAGGTTGTGTTAAAGGAGTGTTAGGAGAAGAGGATATTGTACCGTCGTCTGCAGCACTGGCTATTTGGGATGCGGGAGGAAATAGCGAGTCATTGGATGAGTTGAAGGAATGCCCCAGAGATAGAACTATTTAATATAAAATTAAAAGCAGTTCGATTCCTGAGATATGCTCATCGCTGGAATAAAACTTTATGTCCGTATACATATATTGTCAACAACAAACGAAAATTCTATTTTTATGGTAAAAACGACACAATGTTCTCATATACGGTTTTATTAACCCTTTACCGGGCATTGTTGCCATATGGCAACAAATAGATTAACTCGACTGTGAAGCCTTTTAAAAATCGCTGAAGACGTTATACTTCGCTTACATGAAGTATTTCAATTTACATTTCTTCCTCGACCGCCATGTTGCTGAAATTCGAAGTAAAAGCACATATTTTTGACAATATAAAGGTGAGTGTTTTATCCGTTATTACTGTAACATTATTCCCATGTATTGCTTTACTATTTCTCCAATGGCAATTGTTTTAGCATTAAAGGTTGCGGTGAGACTACGCTCGCCTAATGCTTTTACTGACTCTTCCATCCTCTAGAATTGCCTGTAACACAGTTGGACTTAAATATTATTGAATTTTAGGGCTGCACGTTACATATTTATGAAAACCTTTGTGGAAAGATGTAATGCAGGTTATGCATGGTTTTTACCATAAATGTGCCCCCTAGACAGGCACANCCCCCCCCCCCCAGACAGGCACTGTTGCTATATGGCAACAAATCGAAAACATGACTAAACAACCCCCCTTTTCCAATATTTTTCGGTGTCAGATTGTTATTGCACTAGATTTAGATAAAATTTTAGGTTAAAAAGGTTTTTTTCAAACGTTTTCGAAAATGTGCCCGGCAAAGGGTTAAGATGTTTAAAAAAAATCTATTATGAAAATACTAAAATGACACTTGATTTCATATTGCAAACATATATTCTGACGCTGAAAATGAAAATTACAACTTTAATTCTTCCAAAAAATAATTTACAAGCAGTGTCTGGAGTTTCATGAGGAGGACTCCACATATTAAGGTGGTACTATTCTAAAAAATCATTATCGGACAATGGCATTTTCATTTTTAACAGAATTAGATTCTAAGACTATCATTTAATGAATATATGCCACCAATTTATAGAAAGCTGCACCTAATGCATTAAAAAAGAGCATTTTGTTGACACATGCATATATTAACATGTCTGGAAAAGAATTAGAATAATGCTGCAATGCAATTATTGTGTGCTGCGCATAGGTACATGCATGATTAATATTGAGCATGTCATACTAATTGTTGATTGGTTACATTTTATAACTGTTAGCAGAAATATAATGTGTGTGAATGATAATCATTACTCATTTGGTTTTTAGTGTGTCGCGTTGCAATGGAATATTCAAATTCAGCGTGCAGATTTTATGTGTATACCGAGTATCATAATGGAACATCTGCCGGAGATATTCACAGGAAATTGACCAATGTATGGCCAGATGATGTGCCTTGTTTGGCTACGATTTATGGATGGATTGCCAATTGCAAAGCAGAAACATTGTCAACGGAAAAAGGGCACAGTTCTGGTCGCCCTTCGTCATCCAGTTGTCCTGAAAATGTCACCAAGCTGCAAAAACTGATCGAAGAAAATGACAGCGCATCATTAAGGCACTTGGCTGATCTTTTGGATGTAGGAAAAGATACTGTCAGAACCATGCTGAATCAATGTCTCAATATGAGAAAAATTTGCTCTGTCTGGGTTCCGTATTCCTTAACAGAAGTCCACAAGCAACAGCGGGTGCAATGTTGTCAAGAGGATATACGGCTCTTTCATGAACTGGGCATAGAGCAGTGGTGCCGACGGTATGTCATTACAGATGAATCTTGGGTACCATTTTCTCCAATTCCTTGGAGGCGTGATCTGAAGAAATGGACCGCCAAAACAGACGCACGACCAAGGGCCATCCAAGCAACACCGAGGGGCCAGCGTACAATGCTGCTTTTGGCGTACACTCACGATGGCAAATTTGCGATTCAGGGTACTGACAGGAATGAAAAAGTCGATAGTGAACGCTACAAACAGTTTGTCCAATACACTATCGACAAATTTCGCCATGAACAGCATGGGAGAGTACGGCAGCACGAGATTATCTGGAGACAAGACAATGCTCATCCTCATATTTCCCAAGTCACGACACAATTCTTTTGCGACAAACAAATCATTCTCTCGAAACAGGCGCCATATTCACCAGACCTCAATGGTTGTGACAGTTGGATCAACAAATGGCTGAAACTGCAATTGAAACAGCAACAATTTGAAAGTAAAGAAGATCTGCTTTCCGCTGCGCGACAGGCCCTCACTTCTATTGAAAAAAGGAAGATGTTGGAGGAAACAAATAAATATATCGCCCATTGTGAACATGTCATCCGACTCAACGGTGATTACACTGTCCAATAAACATGAATTGTTATGTTCTTTTTGTGTTAAATAAACGTTTTGGCATTATTCTAATTCTTTTCCAGACATGTTAATATTTCGTTAATAAATCAGTTTTTTGTATTTCATTATACTTGTGATGTGACATCATAGCCGGCAATTTTTTCAAACAATAAACTGAAATTTTCTACAGTTGTGCAAGATAAGTTTATCTAGAGATGATATTTCCATTATTTCCAATCTAGAGGAATAGGCATGATAGAAATGTTTAAAAAATTATTTCGTTTTAGAAAATATGTGCAAATATGGTCATTTTTCAAAATGAAGTTTATCAATCAAAGATGAAAGTCTCTTTCACCTTATCTTTGAAACAACACCAAAAAAGAGAGGTTTCATATGTGGCTATTTTTCTCAAAATATCATTTTCAGGATAGTACCAATTCAAAAATATTCATATTCAGATACTATAATCAAATATGAGTACAAATCTAAACGTTTACAATTGACTACACCTTACATATAACACCGCCCAACAATAAAGGAAATATTTTTGGTTGTCAGAGATTTTTTTAACTAATTTAGGGTAATGCCACTAGATTTTGGAATTGGCTCGATTTTATTTAGCTACTGGCAATTTCAGTTTTCAGATATGCGAGAATATAGGTATTAAGTGACGTCATCTAATACATAAACATGGAGGAACCAAACACATAGTGCAACTATTCTGTTGAATTTGTGAAAGTGGAGACATTTACGGACTAAGTCTTAAATGTACTTTGTTTTCCTAATAGACAATTAGCAACTTACAATGTCTTCATTGCAGTGATTTTTTGTAAGAAGTTAACAATTTTCATGTATTAATTGTGGTAAGAAATTCAAAATTACAGTATGTTAGTCGGGCAAGTATTACTGTATTCAGAAGCAAGTCAGTATTAGTCAAAACTGTTGAAAAGCTACCTCATTTACAAGATGAAGACCCATTTGCTCATCACTACATCGCAGTTAGGCAAACATTCTTACCAAGGCAAAAAATTTTGTTGAGCATATTTTATTGCTAGGTTATTTTTTTCTGTTAATTTGATATATTTATGATTTATTATGGTCTGAGTTTAACACTATGAGTGCGGGAGCATAAATTTACAAATCAAAGGAAAGCCATTACTGACTTTATTTGCACTGTTTTTCTAGGCTACTTTTGTGAGAAGCTTGGTGATCAGGACAAAGTGTGGGCTATGCATTCGCATGTTGCCTATAAATCATGAACTGAACAGTTATGTTCGTGGATTAATGGGAAGAACTTTAGGTTTGGCGTAACAATGGTATAGTGAGAACCAGGAAATTACTATGATGAGCTATGCAAGATAGCCATCAGGGTAGGCGGTACACCCACATGATGGCTGATTAGTGCGGATTCCTCAACGTGACTGTTCCAATGCATCCTTATCAAGGAAATTATACAAAAGCCAGCTTAAAAGAGTTAATAATGGAATTTTCTGTTATCCATATACAAAAACCCTTTTCTTTGTGTAAGTCAGGTTTACTATGGGAAAATGTTTTCAAATCTTGTTTTTGTTAGATAATTGTAGACGATTTGTTGAATTTACTGCCCTATTACTATCGCTAAATTGAAAATTTGCATGTAATTTGTACACTAGCAGAGAATTGTGATCATAACACCGTTTGTAAGTGGAAAGAACATGCATGCTCTGTTTTGATAAAATTGGAAATAATTACAATTTTGCCACCAAAATGCCAATATCTAAGAAAATTGAACCAATCTGCCAAAACGTATAAAATTTTTTGGATTTAGCAGATACAAAACACCCCAAACTCATTAAAATAATTCTGGTAACCAAATTAGTGTTGAGCAGTGTAATTATAAGCATCTAAAAAATTAATGATAACATTTCTGTTGTTTATTGGATAATTCATGTTACTTTGTTTACTTGATCGATTAAAGCTTCACCTAATTTAGTTAATGTAGTGTTCTTAATTTTATGTAAGCATTGCTTCTTTAAATTGGCATTCATGATGAAATAACATTTTGTTTATAAAAATTAAAGAACACATTTTTATATACTATTTAACGTCAGTCGCTGTTTGGCACAAAAATTCTAAAAACAGATCTCATAGTTGGTGAAAAATATATAGATATTGAGGGAAAGCAATATTCAAAGCAATTATTCAAAAATATAAATAGAAGATTTATACAATACGCTCCTACATATGCAAAAACTAAAAATATGTAAAAGACTAAAAAACGATTCAATATATTACTGTATGTTTACTGAAATTCGTGCCAAACAGACAACTGACCATGATCATTTATAATTAATAATATCTAAAATACATTTTATTAGGAGTATTTTGCTTTAAATCTTCTTTTAGCAGTTTCTATAATTAAGAGACGAATTGAGAAGTGTTGAAAAAAATTACTGTAAACAAATTCGATTTGAAATGCTACTAAGGGAAGGATGGGTTTTACAAAAATGATTATTCAGAAGGAGTTTCTTCAATACCTTAAAATAAAATCACTAAAATGGTGGAAATTGGGAGCATTATGTGAAAATAGTATGCAATCCTAGAGGATAAATGTATTGTATGTTTCTTCCATTAATAGTGCATATCATACTTACATTCATTAATTACCGCAGTTATTAATTTGTGCATATTTGTAGTTAATTATATATAGCAACCGATATTCCACAAAATTCTATTATATATTGAAAATTGTTTATAGGCTACGTTAAGTAGTAATGATTACATACCATTTTCATCAGTTTCAGGAGTAGGTTCTACCAAAACAGGCGTTACCCTTGATGTCTGTTTACCGCGAAAAAGTGCAAAAGGATTGTCTGACACAATTACATAAGATAATAATATGTACAGAACCAAAACTGCAATTATAAATCCAAAATTTGGGTAGGAAAGAAGTGTTTCTAAACAAATTATTAGCATTAACACAACTAAACCGCTTACCTGAGAAAATATTAACAATAAATTTCATAATTAAATCTTCGTAGTGACAGAAGTCACTACTATAATTTAAAGAACATGATTATTAACTAAAAAGAAAATAAAATATAAATTAATTGAAAAATTGCTCTTTGTTTAAAAACATGCACTGCGAATGTATATTAAATTCTAATACCATATGCATATCCTGTTGCAAATTGTTTCAAGTCAAGCTCAGAATAAGATGACTCTATGTTCTGACGAGGCACCCTGTTCCAGCTCCGGTCCTGTTGTCAATCGCTACATTTGAGCCGCCCCAAATGGTCAAAAACTGGGGCTGTGTGTAACATGCTCCTGAAACCATAAGTGAAGAAACGCATTTAAAAATACTACTACTATATTAAAAAATTCAGGACAGCACTGGCCTATCATTCTGGAAAAATGTCATTCCCATCGGTCGACTCGACCCATTCATAACTCCGATTTATTATAAACTATAATGCAATAAAATACCGAAGAATTATATTTGAACAAAGAGGCATTAAGAAATGTGCGTTCAGATCAAGCCTAGTGAATGCAAAAAACTGTCCAAGGCAATCCCAAAAATTAGCATGGTAGAACCTGGGTCAGGTTCTAAAAATACTTTCTGTTTGAACCATTTAAAATTTACGCTAATTTATTGAGCCTTGCCAAATTCACTTCTTTTTATAGACCACGTTAGACATCTTCAAACCGAAATTGATGCAATTAATTTGGTTAATGCCGTAAATAAATATTGATATTGCCTTGATGTATCTGTTTATAAAGCTTGCCGTAAAACAATTATATCATTTGAATAAATAAATATATATATATATATAGGGTGGAATATGCTAATGCTCTACATTTAAACCTTTAATAACTTCCGTAATATTTGCGCGTGGTTTGCTTTGAGGAAATTTTTTGAAATTTCGAATTTGACTTTGAATACACAATCCCTCCTACATCACTTCAGAGAGAATTCTAAAATTTCTCTTCAGCGTGCTAATAATATATTTGATACTAGTCTTTCTTCAGTTAGCAGAACATTGAAGAAGCATAAATTCCATCCATACACCTCAAAATCTTCAAAGAACTCGAAAAACTATGTAGCCAGAATGATATTTTGAGACGAAAGAAAATATAGAATTTCGCATTCAGAATATTTTCTAGTCTACCTAATGTTTTAAGATGATGCACATTTTCATATTTACAGGAATTAACTCTCATAACACCCACTGACTAGCAGAGAAACCCCTTCACTCCTTTCGAACAACCGTTTGGCTATTTGGAACGATTCCGTGCAGATAGCAATATAAACATTAAGTGGCCTACAAGAGTTCCAGAATTCACACTATGTGACTTTTTCTAATAGGGATTTATAAAAAGTAAGATCTGATACTCAACCTAATGATATGAATAAGTTGAAGAACAGAATACAACGAGCTTTTGCCGGTGTCAATTTAGAAATGTTGCCAAACTTTATTCTTTCAATTCAGAATAGCCTTGTGTGAATGTTAGTATACATACAATTTGACGTCGCTTACACACACATTGTTGTACAAGCTACAAACTTCCTGTTAGGTTTAAATTAACGTCGACGATTGAATAGAAAAGGTTGCAGTTTGCGAAGCACTGGTGAAAAGCATGCTTCTCTGACATATATATTAGAGTGGGGGTGAATTAGAGCAAAAAATATATTTCAAATTATTTAATTACCAAGTTTGACAATGTGTTAATACATCATCTAAATGCTGTTATGAAACTTTGCCAAAATGGAGTAGTCATTTTGCTCACCCGCATTGACTACAAATAATTCAAAATTTGCGCAATAGGTAAGTAAATAGAAATAAGTACTCATAAAATATAGGCATTCATTGAATTAACAAATAATTTAATTTTATACAAATGCATTCCAAAATGATAATGTAATATTAATATTGCGATCTAACAGTAGCTAACAGTCACATAAAGCGAGGCATTTGTTGAAATTTGAGGATGAATCCATTTCCTGATATTTGTCTACAAGCTGATAGATGTTTTCGTCACAAACTTGATTGGAAGTTTGATGGCTCGAGTGTTAGATGAGAGTTTCGGAATGAGAACACTTTGTGTTGGTCAGATGCAATAAGTTTCTTGAGTTCATTATCTGTCACATTTGCAATTACTAGCGGCTCTAAAACTGGACACATTGTCGAGAAAATTAATTCGTAGTCAATTTTTTGTCACACTTTATTGCTAGTGTCCTCAACAAGTGCTGTATAACTACTATGGTAAATTAATATTGTAGAATATTTTTTCAATGTGGAATAGACCAAATGAACAACATTGTTTTTGTACATGACAATGAGATATCTTGACATGATTATCATTTGATAAAAGGGGCGGGCTTCATCCTACATGCTCTACTCGATTTGATGTGAAATCAGAGTAGCGCATAGGTGAATAAAAAATTTCATAAGTCTCTTCAGCTTACAAGACTACGCCTTTACACTAATGAGCAGTCATAAAATGCGATTTGAAGTTGTCACCCAGGATTTCTAGCAGTCAGGTCTACATTGCAATGCCCTTGGCTGCTGCTTTAGCACAGCCTCCAATAAAGATCGTTGATTAGTGATTTCATTTATCAGTTCAAATCATTAAATCATGTTATAACTTGTTCAACATAAAATGGTAGGCATTTCCCAATTTGCCCAGAGAATGATCATGGGACTGGTTGATCCATCACAGTTGCTATCATAGGGTGCAAAAGAGCTCATTGGCATGAAGCGGGCATGCCAGCCACTGCATTGGTTATTAGAGAGTTTCCTCTAAGCAGTGTATTCCAGCATGTATAGTATTATGTCCACTACTATGAAACTAGTAGTATGATGCAACATTTTAACAATCAAAATACATTCTTCGTATGGACCCACATTATTTACTTGCAGTTTACTGCGATTTTTGCTGCGATTAATTACTTTTGATTGATCATGTGGAGTAAAGACACTAAGAATTTTGCTCTTCTTCACGTGTGCCTGACGAGTATCTTCTCAGTCAGACATTATTAATTTACGGTGTCAACCTAGCCAATCACTACTATGAAGAAAATTTATTAGAAGTTCATATGACAAGAGTCTAATAAATACAACAAAAATATAACTAAAAGCACTGTGATTACCGTAAAGTAATAAATTACAAAGAAGGCAGTGGTGTTTCAACTGCTGACAATGAAAGTCTCATTGGCCTCCTTTGCAATCATAAATGCTAATCTGAATACTTTACTTGAGTAATTAAATGTTTATACATAAAATTGAAATGACTGTATGACCAACATGTTAATGAGGTTTTAAAATTTGACATTCTGAGTTTACCGCAGAAATAGAATTATCTTTAGAATTTGATTTTAAGCTTCTGCATCCTCTAAGGCAAAGGATGGTGCTTTTCACGAGGGCACAACTGACGACAGTTATGTAATTCTGCGTATGATTCTTTCCTTTTCTCACTGATCTTTTCGACCAATTTTTTCATAACTTTTGCAGTACCAGAAGCGGCTCCGCCATAGGAGGCAAAGATAATGTGGTTGAAACTGCTTTGCTCAACCTGACGAATACGCTCCTCATACTTTCGTTTTTGATAGATTCATGATATGCATAGACATCTTTAATGCTCTTTGCACACGATTTTCCAAGGGGGTTAAAAACTTTGACATCAAAAAAATTTTCTCTCAAAAACAGAACCTCATAGACCGTTAGCTTTGATGTCAAGTCGTGCATCATTTTCTGTGCATAACGTCTTCATGTTAAATGAGTGTTGAATGAGGATTGTAAGCGTTCGATCTCGACATCACGGCACACTTCACTCAGTAATTCCGCGAAAGTGTTTCTAATTTTGTTGTGTCAAACTATGGTATAACCACCTTTCGCACAGTGTATTGCGTGACTCAAATTGAACGTTTCACAACATGGACAATGAGATGGTAAGTTTTTGGGTGTCCAACAATGCCGTAAGCACAGGGCGTCAAGAAAATCTCGTTTTGAAAGCCAAAAACCATAACGTTAAAGAGGAATTGCGTTGAGCCAGGCAGAAGCCCCCTTCTCTTGAGATAATAACGCTGCATATCTCTCAGTTGGCGTCATCAATTCTAGCATCTTTTTCAATTTTTGTAATTGGCCTGACGATTTTACTTTTGCTACATCAGACATCATACGTCTTTGGGTGATTTCTGCAGTCAATGGATCCAATGAGTTCAGAGGTTCTGTGACTTTGTTTGACCACTGATACTCGTTTGTGTAATCTGACGCATCCTTGATATTGAGACCTCCAAGCCTCATGGGAAGGGCAAGTTGTCGCCTTTGTTTGTGATTTGGTTCATCGCGTCCCGTGATGTTAGGAATAAGGGATTTGTTTATCATGTCGTCAATTTCCTTCAAGTGGCTGGAAAATCCATGAGTTTTCCTCGCAGAGAATGTAATTTTTCCTTGAAGTCCATGGGTTAGGCAGGCGAAACTAGCATGTGGGGAAGGTCTCGCAAATTCTGCCAGTTTTTTTATGACATTATTGTATTTTTCAGATTTTTTTCGGTTGAAAGCGTTACAGATATCTTCACTCCCAATCACGGAGCCAAGCACTCTTGTGGCACAGTTAACTTCGACTTGACTAGCTACAAAGATATCTCTTGCCTTCGCAATGAGATGCGACTTAGTGATAATCTGGCACTTTTTTACCCTAGGCATAATTGCGTCTTTCCTCCAATATTTTTCAAGTCATTGGTGATACATTCAATGATGGTGCGGCCTACTATTCGCCGAATAACTTCCCCTACACCAATTGGACGAACTCCGGGGCATTTATCGAGTGGAATAAGTCTACAAGCATTGTATGGGGAAAGATATTCTGGTTCTATTGTTTCTGTGGCTAGTCGACGGGAAAGGGCCGCAATTGTCTTGCAATGATCGATGGAGACATTGTCAAAATTAGTGAGTATTTTGCGCCAGTTGTTTCATCCAAGCCGGAGGGACCATGACTGCCATGCGTCTTTACTGCAACGTTCTTTATCATCTCGGCATCAATATGGTCGAATATTGCGATCGTCTTTTTCACTTTCTACTGCAAAATTCTGATCAGCGGGTTGATGTTGTGGATATTTTCGATTAATGTATCTAGGTCTATTTTCTCTACAATTTTGTCAGTGATGTTGAGTACGCCTCCTTTTGTTCGTCTTCTAGCCGTGAAATGGCGGATGATATCTTGCCAGATGTTACCAGATCATTGAACTCTCTCAGTGCTTTTTTATTTTGTTTTCCATTTGACCTGTGTCTAACTTGTAGCGCTTTGGCTTCTTGAAACAGTGAATCAAATTCGAATTTCAGCCATTTTTCCATTCTAGTCTACTATTAAATTTTTTTCTCTTCTTTTGGTTGCAATTTTTTATCCTTATTACAATACCAGTTTGTAACAAATTCTTCAAGCCGCCTAAATCTAGATTTATACTTGTGAAAAGTTTTTAATTTTTCAATAATGCGGAATGTGAAACAGTAGGAGGCGAGCCCGTATCCCATAGGCTCAATCTCACAAAAGGAAAAATCCAAGAATGAAAGGTATTTGCTATCCTCTTTTTGAAAACATTGTTTCACATCAATACCTATTGACAAAGCATATGGTGCGATAGAGTTTTGCAAAACTGTTTTTATATGAAAAAAAATATATATGAGTCTAAAAAATATTCAACTGAACTGACTATTGTAGGAAACTTATATCATAAATTTGCAAAGTAAAAGGTTATATTTATAGAGCGCTCAAGAATAATTAATTTTAAACTAGCGTTTATAAACGGAATTCATGTTTCTAGCTTTTTGTAATTTATTTAGTTTACATCCCCTACAACTGTTCACGGTATCTAGCAGCAAAGTTGCTATTTGTGCACATTTTAAGGAAATTTCATTAAGTTAAAAAAATCTATATGATAATCAGTAGTGTTATGCGATTTCTTCAAAATCAACACATAAATATCTCTCAAACTAATTGTAATACAAAAAATACGCTACCAACATTTTTCCAAATAATATATGCAATTACACAAACATGAATATATTTTCAAGTAATACTTCCTTTTCTATCAACTGTACAACTGTATAATAATAAATTTGATCAAATTGCTGTTCATCACAGAAGGAATTATATGGTCCTATGAATGGGCTGAATTTAGAGTATTTTTGTTTACTTTGTACCACAAAAAGTTCATAATTTTATATTTAAGAGCGTAAGTTGTTTTTCTGTTACCTACTTCCTTATTGCCAAACCACTGTAACCATGATGTTTGTAATATTTATTGAAAATTTGAAGTCAATGAATTAGAAAGGCATCCAGAAATATGCATTCTGTTTTAAAGAGTGGTAGCGGTTTGGGGGACACCCTGATATAAAAATACATACACATGAAATTATAAATGGTTGCTCAGTTAAGTGATGAAATTCTATAAAATTGATTACTAAATAATTTAAGGTAATAGCTTGAGTTTCCGTAAATGATATTCTGGGCTCATAGTTAAAAAATCCAATTACAAGCAATGTTACTATTAGTAATTAAATAAATCGAAACAAATTATTGAAAAACAAAAACAGTGTACTCGGAGATTATGAAACTCAACAAAATTTTTCGATGTAGCTAAAAAATCGAAATCCATTCTTAAACTATTTGATCATATGGAGGCGTACAAAATAATAAATCTAAATTTTCTATGGAATTTATTACAATATTAGCTATTGACAATTTAAAATATGTCATAGATATTTCACATCTTCATAATCAAAAAATACTTTTTGTCATTTGAGCAATGCTAATGAATAAACAAATCTCCATGTTTAATCTGAACTTAAATAAGTGCCTTTTACAAGAAATCTGAGTGTGTCAATATAACAAATGTCCTTTTGATCTTATTATCTAAGTTCAGCCAAAGATTTTTGTTTCATTTAACGATAACGGGACGATTAATGTTCAAATTTTATGGAATTTATTAATTTGTGTTTATGATTGAAATTTAAACATCTAATAATTTATTGTAATATAATTTAAGATGTCTGGTATTCCTACAATCCCAGAAGGTTCAAGTCCTAATGTGGTTGATTTGAATGCTCTAGATATTCAGCAATTGAATAATCTAAAACAACAATTTGAAAAAGATTTGGAATTTTTTGAATCAACTATTCATAATTTGAAGTTTGCACAGCAAAAATTTGTGGAATCTCGTGAAGCGTTGAAAGGTGTATCAAAGGCCGGAGATGACAAAGAGATCTTAGTTCCATTATCGGATAGTTTGTATGTTCCTGGAAAGCTTTCTGATAGTAAAAGGATTTTAATCGATATTGGAACTGGTTATTATGTAGAAAAAACCATCTCCGAGGTAATTAATTGATCGGTTTTTACCAATGCAGTAGTTCCATAAAATTTTTATTATTCTGGCAATGCATGTTTTGCATTACATTTGATTTCTAAGTCGTTTTACTGGAATTTCAAAAAGCAGATTAATGTATGTCTATCTGAATTTTAGGAAACTTAGAATTTTGTCGTCTCAAGTATGTTGTAACATTAATTGTACCACAATTAATAGTATAATTATGGCGAGGGTATAGAATAGGGTGCACGCGGACAAAAACTCTAATAGTTGTGTGAAGATATACTACGTGCTTTAGATGCAAAACAAGTGAAATGACCCTGATTTTGATTTATAGCTTTGTGAAGAATCCGTTAACTGACACTACATCAGCGAAGATACAAATGTAAACTAAAAAGGCGATTTCTCGTTTTGAATCAATTTGCACAGAATGGGTTCTTGCATTATGTTTTCAATTATAAAAGGCCCCTATACATGTTCAATTTAAGAACGAAAATATGTAAATTTATACGTTATACATGTAACACTTTGTGTAAGTTTTTGAATTTTCAGCAATAATTACATATCGACAGGCCTATGGTAATTGCACCTGGGCGATACTGTGCATCCGCAATATGCAAAATATATTTATAACAGTATTAGCTTAATATATAGTATTTATGCATTAAAAATTTATGCAACGCGTTCACGCTAGTTATACCGTAGAAGTTGCTTAATAACAACTCAATAGAAATTGAGCAAAATTTGTTGCTAAGATCCGAGGTTTGTTTAAAAGCTGTATTTTACATGTTCAGCATCAATAAAAAAGCTTTTTATGAAGTAAGAAAGTCTGTAATTGACAATTGTTTAGTTCTGAACTCCATTTTCCAATTCACCAAGAAGGTGTTAATAACTCATAGGTAAGAGTAGAGAAAGGCAATGAAGAATGCTATAACCCACTAAACCATTATAAGACGTCTTCTAAACGTTTTATTGTTTATTGGGAATGTATAATATAAAATCATCCAAATATAGTATTATTAGAAATGCCAAATTAATACTATATCAGAAAGTCATTCAAATATATTAAATGCACTATTTTGTATCGGATCTTTAATACTAGATATAAGTCGTTATAGTATAATAATAATAAAATAATAAATGACTTTATTTAGCCGCTGAAGGCATACACTACAAAAAATAAAAAACAATTCAGGTTTTACGGCAGCGAGGACAGTCACAGAAGATGAAATAGGATCAAATGGACGAGTAGGGGAAGTTGGAGAAGGGCTCAGCAAAGAGGAAATTCATCAAAGGTTTTTTGAAGCTCGTTGGCGGGGAAAAGAAATCAATCGCTGTTCGAGGGTTGAGAGTCAAGATGTAATTAGCAGCAGTACAAGCACGATTGAAAAACGAGTGAATTGTGCGATGTTCATCATCAGAGCGAGTGGAGCGGGTATTAGAGAACTTAACGAAATCAAAAGAGTGAGCAGTCGATTGAACAGGAGGAGGTCACAGACATGGAAGTAGAGTGACAGTGGGAGAGTGGAGAATTTGAGAAGGGCGTCTTTGTATGGCAAGGGAGAGATCAATTTGAAGGCACGCTTCTGGAAACGTTCCATAGAATGGAACAAGGAACGGGAAGGCCACGAACAGGGAGATGTATAGAGAAGAATGGCGCGAGGAATGGACTTTAACAAAGAGAGTTTCACAGCAGAAGTGGAATTAAAGGGAACATTGCGGAAGAAGAGTGAGGAATTTGCTTTGCGGAGACGTAATGACACATGACCAGACCAATTTAAGTATTCAGAAAGTTGAACTCCAAGATGAGTGTGGTGAGGGGGAAAGTTCACAGAAAGAGGAAGATCAGAAGGGGGGGAGATACAGAAAAAGGAAATACCACATGTCTTGCTTGGGCTAAAATCCAGATGGTTAACAGAAGACCAAGTAGACAAATGCTCAAGATCAGAGGTAATATTGGAGGCAAAAGAACTATCAAAGTTAAGAATCTCAGTGGCATCAACGTACAGTAGACAGGATGAGTTGAGTACAGATTGAGGGAGGTCGTTGATAGCAACAAAGAAGAAGAGAACAGTAAACACGGAACCTTGAGGAGCACCACTGGAGACAAGAGCAGAGGAAGAAATAGACGAGTTGATTTTGACCACTGACGACTATTGGACAGGTAAGACTGAAAGAATTCGATGAAATCAGCATCAAAGCCAAACAAACTTAATTTGTCAAGAAGGAAGTTACTATTAACCGATTTTTAAGAGACTTGATATTTACAACAATCATTAATGGTAGGTTTAACCTCCGCAACTTGCAGCTTAGGCATTTCTTCAGCATGTTTGAAAAAAGTTTATTACATTTTAAAGAGAGACTATTATTTCAGAGCCGATCTTGTAGAATATTGCAGATTCTTGATTAATATATTTTTTTCAGTCGAATACTTGTATCATTAGCAAAAAGGTAAACATGCATTTAAGATATATAGAATGGGATTAAAATTTAAAACTTAATTATAATTATAGCAAAAAAATAATGAGATACGGTTTTCTCATTAATTGTAATGATTGTGTGTTGTTGAATATTATTTCTTAATGATAAACTTGTTCAAATACCATCTGTTAACTGACCAGTTAATGAATTTGTTGCTAATAATTGTTTTAAAAGTATTTTTCTACTATGGTTTAAGTGCCTATGTATCCAATTTTGCATCGATTCTCATTTACACGAATGTAGCATTTTTTCTTTGCACGGATCAGTGAAGATGTAGATTTCCTTCTATGCTAAATCGTAAACATTTAGGGGAAGGAGTATATGAACAGAAAGGTTAATTTTCTTAATAGCAGAATAGATGAATTACAACCAATTTACAAGCAAAGATTTGACGTCCATCGAGCCACAACTATGATGTTACAAAAGAAACTCGAACTTATGCAAAGTGCGAAGTCTAAAACACCTACTGTTTCTGCGTAATTTTATCATAGTTTTTGATCTTCAATTTATTTTCTAATACGTGTGAAATATATTTCTAATAATGCCAATTATATTAGTTCGCAAATGTCAGATATTTATTATAAGTACTTTTATAATACTCTCTCTAACGACGATAACTTCAGTTTTTATGCATTTTGAAAGTCTTTTTTTCACTAATTAAATTGCATTTTTCATATATTGATACCGAACATTTGCTTCTCTAAAAAATGCAGCTATTAAATGTTTGTTGCGAAAATATATCTAAATTATCGTAATTTTAAAGTCGTTTCAATTTGTCCAGGATATCCCGAATAGCTGATAGAATTGGTACAAATCTTGGGAGTAGTATGTTTTCGAAACCATTGTTAAGGATTTAAGTTCGTATATGTTATACGTTCTTTGAAAAATTATCTCATTCATAAATTTTTGTCTATTAATTTTCTAATGAATATAGCGATATTTTATTAATTGCGGTTATATATTAAATATGACTGATTTGTCTTCCTCATTAGTAGTATTATTCAATTTTATTGAAAAATAACAATTTAGAAAATATTTAACCTTTCATTGTACAAACTAAAATGAGAAATAGATTATGAACCAATTTAGATTCATTCAAATTCATATTTTTTAGACTTAGAGCATGTATTCTGTTTTATTGTAAAATATTTTACTATCATATATGTTGCATCCATTCATAGCTATGCAATGGTTTCTGCTATAATCTTTAATATATTTTCGCTTACTAATTTGTCCAACAACAACGTTAAATTTCATCACCTAAATAATTTTTGATGTAATTTAAATCCACAATTTTATTTCATATTTGTCTTTTTTCGCAAAATAAGTTTAGTAACACTTATCTTCACAAATTATTTCTGCAATGATTAACACAAGATTTTTAGCTCTAGGGTCCAGTTTGGCATTTTGAATTTAAATTTTCATGTAATATTTTAATCAGAATTTAGTTTTCCTCCTATTCCTCTGTGAAGGTTCACCCTAAGAATTATCTCCATAAATATACATGCTATGTAAATTATAGTGAATCGAATTCAGGGTGAAAGATTTAGCTTATTCTAAAGGTTTTGCATAAATGTATTGTTGTTTCAGAAATATTACCACTTAAATTTTGCTAAAATCTCATTACATTCATTGAATTTACATCAAAATTAGTGATGTAATAGAATTTTCACAAATTAGAACTCTTAATAATTCAAACTCTTCTCAATAAACTTGCCGACAAAATTTAAGCAACACTAAATTTTTGACACTGAATTTGATATTTTCTCTATAATTTACATAGCAAGTATATTTATGAAGATTATTTTGAGGGTTCCCTATTAAAATATTACATGAGAATTTGAATTCCCAATGCCAAACTTGACCCTAGTGCTAAAAATCAAAGTTATTGTGTTAATCATTCAGAAATAATTTGTGAAGATGAGTGTTTCTAAACTTATGAACATATATATATATATATATATATATATATATATATATATATATATATATATGTATATATATATATACTTATAAAAAGCACTTTTTGGTATAATTATAAAAAATTGTTTAAATTATTATGAATATTTACATTTTTTTATTAAAAATTTTCACATAAATAACTAAAATCAAGTTAACGTTTCCACACATTCACCTTTTTACCCACTCTATATTTTGTTATTGATAAAAGCCTAAAATTGGCTGAAGTAGGGCTAGGGAACTACAGTCCATTTGATGAGCTTGCGACAATTTCATTGTAGCATAACTATTTATTTTATAGAAATTTCTGAGAAATTCAATAGTCAATCTGGATCCTTTTCATTGTTGAACACGACATGCAATCAGAAAATTTCGTAATTTCAAGAGTTTGTATTGTTACCAGGCGACCTGATTTGGACGCGTCCATAACGCTCCCTGTGTTCCCAAGTTTGTTGTAGAGAGTCACTAATAGGCGGTGGTGATGCTGGAAACTTGTTTCCATCAACGCTGAATATGAACAGGATGTTTCGCTATCTAATCTTTTTGGACGGAGGAATATCTTGTCTACAATAAAAATTAATGAGATTATTAATGCCAATGTGCACATAAATTTTGACACTTGTGTTTTCTTATGAACTTCGAAAACTAAAAAAAGAAAATTGAATTAAGTATGAGGCATTTTTATAAATATCGCAGGTAAATGTAAAATTTACATTAAAAAGTGTCACTAATGTGCATTTATTTAGTTTTTAGATTTAAATTGCTAAAATAGCTACTGTTTTTTAAAATCAGTTAAATGGAAATAATCTATAAATGATAATCGTTGGTTGTAAACTTCATTGAAGTAGAGATTGAATTTTGAAATGAATAAGATGCATACGCTCTTAAGGTTACAAAATTATTTATTTTTGTCTCTTTCATTTGAGTATATTCTATGTGAGTGTTCTAATATTTTCATCTGAATGCTTCGAATTACGTCATCATAATTTGAATAATGTAAATTTGATTTTCCTAAGTAGCCAATTGTAAGAAACAACTTATCATGCTGATTAATATTGTAAATTTTGCATCATTGAACAGCCGATATTTAATAATTTTTGTGGTTTGCGACAAAGGCATATATTTCACTCTTTTATTTACTTAAATTTGTTTGCTATGACTATAGGATATTTAACGTATATTCGCTCATGCATTTACTTGTTCTAGTTTAATTAAGTATGCCAGAAGTTGCTGAAAACGAAACTAAACGAGCAGAAGGCGGCTTCATTAAAAGATTGGCTAATAGAAAGGCTAACGTGTTATCAGAGCAAGAGCTTCTTAACAAGGAATTCATTACACCTGATGATGTCATTGACTTACCTACGGTAACAAAAGGTTTGTTTGTTCACAATTGCTTCGACTTTTCTGATTTACATTAATGATTTTAATTATATGCATCAGACGTCACCTTGACTTTTTAATGAATGCAAAGTTAAATACTCTTTACTTGTTTATATTTCGTTTTCCTCATGTTCCGAAACGGTACCCACCTTTCTGTTGTTGGTTTTCATAAAAATTTTTGTTGTATTTTCAATAATACAAGTTTGTTTGGTTAATAAAGAATATAGCATTAAATGCGTGTTTCTTTTATAATTTAGATTTTCAGTCTTGAATTTATAATGTAAATTACAACGTATTATTTCGTTATCAGGCAATATAAACCACGTATCCCGATAGGAACTCGCGAGGATCTGTCTTTACTTAGAATATACTAAGGTTTGTGTTTGTATTTGTTCAGGTTAACGCCTAATTAAACACATCTGTTTGATCTTGAGTTTAAACACACGTTTTTGAGCAATAAAAATGATTGCATATACATCTACAAGAGGCACAATTAGTTGATTGAGCCGAACTGCAAATTTCTTTTAGAATTTAGTTTGTCTTCTAAAATTTTAGTGTGAGCATCAGAATTTTCAAAGCTGCAATTTTAAAAAGGAACCCAATGAATCGATTTTCTATAAAATTAAAGAAAGGGTGAAATTACTTTGATTTTAATAACTAAATAAATAGTGATTGATGGGTTTTGAAATTTGTGTTTAAGGTGTGTTTACAGCTTATCAATGAAATATAATATTTCGCAATCGAGTGCTCAATTAGCACAAATTCAGCTGTAAACAGCTGTGAAAGACGATCAATTAATAAAACTAAAGGTGGGTTTACAGCTTATCAATGAACTATAATACATCTAAATTGAGAAGAATGCATTGTTGTTGATACGCTGTTTACAGCGTCTCAATTGAACTTGTTTATCACTCTTTTATTTGTTATTGATACAGCGTTTACAGCTGACTAATCCCAATTGAATCTTATAATTCAAAACATTTGGGATTAGAGA
>CABFPE010000365.1:667046-724287 GCA_900660155.1 Hofstenia miamia
ATATATATATATATATATATATATATATCTCAAATTCTATATAATGTTTTCAATATTCATTACTGTATTTTGAAATGTGTTTATACGTGTAAATTATAGTTTGATTAGACTAAACGAGAACTTCACTGCCTCGAGTTACGCTAGCGAAGGTGTGCAATTAATTTCTATTTCATTAAATAGAGATGAAGATTAGTGCTGTTCTCTATAAAGTAAAAGCGTTTTCCTATTAAATTTTCATTAACAGGGATTTCTAACGCTATGGTGTGTAGTAGACCGGTAATTCTCGTGCTTTTTTCAAATATATGTAGAAAAATCGCGTTGTTTCAAAATGAGTTAAAAATTACCTAGGATGTCGCTTGACGTTTCGGCGAATGTGCCATATTGTTGCAAGTTTAATGTCCATGTAAAATGATCATTGGTTTATACATTTGCTAGATGTAATTATATAAGTTTTACAAGCGCTATAAAATCGATCCACTTAGCATCTTGTGGGAGTAAAAGTTATAAATTTAACTATTGTGCGAATATAAGAGGTATAGAACTCTATTTTATTTCGCAAATATTTTACAAATTTATTTTTAAAATAACTCATTTGTGAGCTAGCATACCAAAGGCTTGTTTGTCAATAGTAGTTTATTTATTACCAAATATAGGAATCTTTACTGTTCCTATTTGAATGTTTTAGATATTTTTCAAATTAGTAGTTAAAACATTGTAAGTCTCTTAAATATAAATGAGTTTTTAGACTTTTTGTGCCCCCTTTCTGCAAACATTTACAACATTGATTTCACCAGATTCAAAATCCGTGACATTGAAAATGACAATGTTCTCTTTGAAATATCCAAACAAGAGGAGAAAGGTATTATTTTGTCGTTTTTCATTTCACAAATAACCCCTTAGAACCAGCTGAAGAAATTGAGGATTGTGCTGCTGGTCGTTTCGTCAGATATCAATTTACCCCGCAATTTTTAAAACTCAAGTCTGTTGGTGCCACGTAAGCGTTAGATTAGTTATCGATTTCGATTTAATATTTTTCCTTCTCTGTATAGCTTTCTTAATTATAACTCCTTGTCTGTGCAAATTCGTTAATATGAGCCCTCTGTGTACATAAATAATTATGCCTCCTGCTGTGTACACCAAATGTTTTTATATATGAATTGAACATGTATTTGTGGTAAGTAATTGAATTGAAATTTCTTTATTTATATTAATTATTTATTTGTGGGATATAATTATAGAATCAAATTAGTCAAAAGTACAAATTACAAGAATTTTTTATGAAAATATTTAAGCACTACAAACTTCCTCTTAACACAGTTTCGTAAACATCTGTTAAATTTCGATATTTGTTTGAGGATTATTAGTTGTTCTAGGATATCTCTGATAGTAATTTGGATGAAATGAGTACGTTTCAGACCAGGGCCTACTATATGATGGCCAGGAATTTACAGTAAAACCTCTAAATGAGGAGGCCAATGCAGTATAGGCATCTGCTCACCTATAGAAGAAAAAAAACTGTATAGTTGCAACATTTATTAGTGTTTGGTTAATAATCATTCAAATTATTCACCGTTACAATCAATACAGCTTTGTGCACGATGCGAAAAATATAGAATTACATTTTGTATCTGAGCTTCGTCAACTGTGTAGAAAGATGCAATTATCGCCTCTGATTTCCTCCCGATTGTTGAATTTTTTCTAGCAACAAAACATCTTTTAGGCATCCAAAAGAAAGAAGTCCACATACAGGCACATTATAAAGTCACTATTAATATAAAACAAAGATAATATCTTAATAAGAAGAGATATATTTCTAATAAACAAATGAGTAGAAAGAACATCATGTGAGATTTTTAACTCTGCATACGATGTTCAAAATGGCTGCCATGGTTATGCACTACCACATGAAGTCGAACCACCAAATTTCCTACTGCTTTCAACTGATCTGATTTAATTTCTATTATTGTTTGTCTGATGAGTGTTTTCATGGAATTAATGTTCTGTGGTTTCTGCAGATACACTGTACCCTTTACCACACCCCACACCCAATAGTCATTCGGTGCCAAATCCGGTGATCTTGGAGACCACAAAAACAGAAAAGCACGACTAATTTTCTAAGAAAATCTTTAAACACAATAGCCACATGTGGAAGAGCTTCATCCTGTTGGAATGTCTTTGTTTTAACTGTGGGATCACATGTTCCTGTAGCATTCTCAGATATGAGTCCTTGTTTACGTTGCCTTCAAAGATATACGGCTCTAACACAAAATCGGATTTGAAACCAACCCATACAGTAAAAAACCCAGTATGTAATTGCTTGTGTTTTGCATGAGAATTATCTTTGAATATCGTTGAATTAGGTTTCGTACTGTTGTTTCTGTGCAGATGTTCTTCTTTCACCCATTCCCTCTGTTAAATTGACGAAGTGCTGCAGTTGCCGAATTGATGTTGTTATAGAAGCAACGAACCAAAGAAATTCTCTCTTCCAAAGAAAGCTTGTCATTCATTCCAAAATAATAATAATATGATTGAAAAATAGATTGATGTAAATCCTATTCATTGCCCAATGAATTTTTGTTACTATGAATATATTTTAATTCCAAAATCAATATGGCGACAAATATAATTCATAGTGACTTTATAATATGCCTGTAGATTGAGTTCTGCGGACTAATTTGACCATTAAAATCCAAAAAAGCGTCCAATTACGTAATCATCAAAATTCTTTGTTAAAATTATCTTGTGGCAATGGCAGTATGCGGTGTCGGTCCATCATTCATGAATATTGTCGAGCTAAACTTCCTCCTCTCTCCAACTCAGAAAAAAGAAATGTTTAATTTGAAATGAAAAAATACTATAGCTCATACAGGAACTTTTGCACAGTGAGGTACGCTTTCAATCTTGACTTCCGGTTCACGTGTGCCACAATATCTCATTTTTTCTTCGTTCACATGTCCGCTGATATAAAAATGGCACTAATCCGTGAACATTATTCGTTTGAGAAAGTCTAAATCTTTTTCAAGAAAATCAATGGAGATTTCTACTCGCTATTCTTTACAGCTTGACGGGGCAGTTTGTTAATAATAATACTTATATGCTTTAAAGCCTTTGTTAGAGAAGAGATTTACATACAATCACCTATCACCTAAAGCATTGTACTACCGGATGCTGGGATATCTTTCGAATACTTTGAGTATCCCCAAATGCATGGATGTTTTGATTAAAGACATCACAGACTAATCATTATAGCGGCACCCGCCAGATTGATAACTTGGATATGAGCGTGTTATACTTTTTTTCTCAAAATTCTGTTGATTACGTCAGTTTTAATCTTTATTTTCTTCTAACTCCAAAACTTTCTCAATGTCTCCGCCGTTGACTTCTTATTTTCCAACTACAGTTCAACAATTTTGATACGATCGTTATCATACTGATTAGACATCGCCAACATAAACCTGCAACTGCTCATAACAGATAAATATCGTTTAATAAATGAATTTTACACGATTATTTTTAAGTTGAAATAAATTCAAAAATCACTCTGTAGTTATAGTTAAGCATGTACGTACTATCAAAAAGGCGTACATAGCGACATACACAAAAATAGAGTGGTATTCTGTAGAAAAAGTTGCTGTATGACTGTGGATATTGTTGAATGGCTGTATTTTTAACTGTGTCTATGCAATATGATCATAATCCTTATTTACATTAAAAAACAAATCATTGCAATTTTTAAACAAAATTATTAAATGGTACATAGAAACATATATGCATTTCTCAAAGTATACATAGCCACATATATAATACAAGATACTTATCTTTAAAATGCTTCACTTCAATATACAGTACTGGAAAAAAGAATTCGGCCACTCATGATTTGTCATAAATATTTCTAAGAAATGGACGCCAAAAATGTCATAAGTATTTTTTAATTAGATTTGATGTTGCAGAAAGAGGAATTCATCAATATTGAGACATAATTGTCACTGTTTACTTTAAATCTCAAGGAGAAATGCTACAATACTTTTAGTTAGCTAATCTTTTCTTGTAAAAATGTACTCGGCCACTTCAGGCCAAATCAGAAAATCTGTAAAAAAAATTCATTAGTTCAGCTTTTTTTCAGTCTATTTATATTGAAAATGTCTAATAACAGTCTTTCTTCGCCATATGTGATGTCTGATTACGTACCTCCTTCCATCCGCGAGTTGATTATTTTCAAACATTTTTAATATAGCCGACTTGTAGAACGACCTCGAAGTACTGTCGGGGATATCATCAGACGTCTCCTTTTGAAAACATTACCCCCAAGCCAAAATCCGGAAGACCAAAGAAGTCCTCCAAACCATCCCAATCAGCTCTTGTGTGCCTTTCAAAGCTAAATCCCAGAGAGAACTGTGCGACACATCCTGAAGAAGTATTCCATTGGGACTTTTGTGGCACCCAGAAAGCCATTCTTAACCTCAAAGCAAAGATTACGCCGGATGAGGTGGGCCAATTTAATGCGAGACAATTCATCTGAACATTGGTCTAATATTATATTTTCAGATGAGTCAAGATTTGAGCTATACTCATCAAAAGGAATGTTGATAGAGATCAACTGGGCAGAAGTTCAGATTCTTGCCTCAATTTACTCGGGGACCATGAATTATGGTGGGAAGTCTGTATTGGCATGGGGTGTAATATGGAAGTGTGGCATTCGCAAGATTGTTCACACCACTGGTACTCTCCTAAGCTCTTATTATGCTCAGATTCTAGAAAAGGAACTCTTGCCACTTCTTACAAGTGATCAATATATCAGCAGGATGGTGTTCCATGTCATACTTCAAAGAAATGACAAATTTCCTCCACAATAATGGGGCTTGCTATCCTTGCTAACTGGCCTGGCCAATCTCCAGACCTTAACATTATCGAAAATATGTGGAAAGAGGTCAAATATCAATTGGACAGCATACTCTTCCTACTGAAGACGAGCTGTGGAATGCAGTAAAGAATTTTATGCAATTCCCAATAGCTTTATTGAAAAACTTTTTGCTTCAATCCCTGATCGCCTAGGAGCTGTTATTCGCTCAAAAGAACACCCTACAAAATTTTAAAAGAGAATTTTGTTGGTAAGTGCTTATTCATTTATGTCTTTATTTGAATTTACTTTTGAAATTTTTTCAGTTGGCCGAATACATTTTCCCAATATAAGTTTTCTAATTTTGATTAAAAATTATAGCCAATTAAAGAGCGTGTTTCCAAAAGGCGCTAAATCCATAATAGAGAATTCGGTGTTAACTCTGGAACTAAACTAAATTGGATATAGCCCTGTTTGAAAAAAAAGTAATACTTTTGTGAGATATAACTCCTTTTGGAATAAAATGAATGTGTGTTATGAAAGCCTTACTTAAACTCTATACTTTGGTACAAAAATCTGGATTTCTCAAAAAACGGACTTAGCGCCTTTTGAAATTCAGCTCTTCAATTGTTCTTCTACATATTTAATGATATTAGACATGCAGACTTTCCTTTCTCAATCAAAGTAACAGTTAATTATAATTTTAGGCATAGTCTATCCAATGAATGTTCATTATTTATTCAAAATTGCAGGGTGGTCGAATCCATATTTCCAGTACTGTATATGCAAACGTGCTGATAGCAATACATTGCAAGCAACATTTGAAAAAAAGGTCAAATCGGGTCACCCGGCAGTAATTTTAAAATGTCATCAGACCTCATTGGGTCGCAGAGTCTAATACTATTCGGTTCCATGAGTCACGGGCCACATTTTATGCTTCAGTTGCAACTCTACATTTCGTCATGAGTATTCGTAATTTCTTAAATGTTCATTGTACTAAAAATAAAACTACATTTGTCAATTTTGCATTTTGAATCGCAACTGGCATCTGTACTTATCTCATATCAGTGCCTCTTTGGCAAACTGAGTTTCATCTTCAATTAACGAAATTCATCTATCAATGCATAAGTTTTGCGTAATAAACCATACAGTTTATGATGATAATACTATATTTTTTCTTGAAGATTAATTCTTGTATTTTTGTATCTACAGTCCTTAAGTATAATTCATATGAACTGATACGTAAATGTTACTTCATTAGTTCTTCAAAATATGTATTCTACGATATTAGGGAAATAGTAAACAATAAAAGTGGAGGGATTTTTCATTTGCGTTCTATTGTCATTGCTGGCTGTAGATTGAATGGCCGTGTTTTATATAAGGCATTTTAAGATACAAAAATGGATTAAACAATAAATTGATTATTTTTAGATCTTCCATACGCTTATTATTTATTTCATCGCACAAATTATTAAATTAGAAAGCTTAACTTACCGATAGTTAAAATGAAAGTTTTGTATTTTCTCGTATAGCCAACAATACCCAAAATACCGACGTCAAAAGTATTTGCAGTACCTGTAGTTGCATAGGCACTTTGAATTTTATGGATCGTTTCGCAACCTTAGTTATGACTGGAAGTTGTTGTACAGTACAGAAATCATACTCGTTTTACCTAGTAGATGTTTTTTTGAAACGTAAGTTAAAATTAGGCATCGCAGTTGATTTGTGAAAATTGGATTAGTTATTTTAATTGTGTGATTGATTTTTCCCGTTGCTAACTTAACAATTGATTTTTAGCGTCGAATTCAAAGTTGGTGGTGAGCCAGTTAACAGCTTTAGGATGATCGAGCGTCACTTTTTTAAAGACAAACTTTTGAAGGAATTCGATTTCGATTTTGGTTTTTGTATACCACATAGCTGCAATACCGTTGAACATATTTATGACATTCCATCCTTAGATAAACAGACCAGTAAGTGTCATTCTGTTCAAAGCAATTTTTCAATTACGAAGTTGCAAATAGTTGAATAGAGTATTGACCCACATATTGGTGAATATGTTCCCATGTAGTGGTGAAGATTGTACAAAAGTGTGTTGCCATGACTTCAGCACTTGAAAATATTAACTATTTTTTGAGGAAATTTTTTAAAATGTATACATTTAAATTATTCCCGTTATGAAATAGATAATCGTAAGTTCTAAACCTCATACGAGCAACCGCTTAACTCAATTTTTTCTTTTGCTTTAGATAGATCGACCAAATACCGTTAAGATGTATGCGCGCCATGCACATAGTCAATTAATGGAGTCGGTCTTTCTGATATTTTCACTCCTATGTGCAAAATTTACAATGTATATGTATACAGCTAGAACAGTTAAAATAAATTATTTTTATGTAATCATCGCTATATATACGTAGAAAATTTAATCTATCTCCTGGAATTTCTAAACTGCTGCAAAAGTACTTAGTGTTCTTGGGTGAATATTTATGCAATACAATATTTCTCAAATTCTATTTACAATACTTTGTCCATTGTAAATCGGCTTTGCTTCTAATGACTTTAGTTGTGTTTACCTTCTACTGTAATACTTTAAGCGACACAGCAAATAATTTAATGTTTAATGCGAATCCGTACTCGATTAAATGCAATTGTTTCGTTGAAAAGCAGTCATATCCTTCTAATTGATCACCTTCTTGTGCATATCTTAGTGTCTGCGTCTATTTGCATTGGGTATTAAATTGAAGCGTCTGGCGCTGAAGAATCGATTTTGTTCCGAAAGGAATTTTAAACACTTTAAATATTTAAATACCAGCTCTACGTTATGTGCAATAGATTAAATGCTTTTTGTTAATTAACTTCTCGCATAAATTTCTTATATTTGCTTCATATTTTGTTTACGTAAATTTGGTATTTTCTAATGTCCTTGAAATGTATTTATGTTTAAATATTCTCTCGATACCTGTATGTACAAGTCAGGTAACCACATTTATATTATATTATACTCTAGGAGGTTTTCTTTTTATGCATACTTCTCGCCTTTCTCTTGGCAAATGAATCCAATTTTCACTTAATAGGATTCTATTTTCAGTGAAATCAGCGTTATTATGCATGTTCACATACCATGATAAGCAGGTATGCGTTGTTTTTAGTGAGATATTAAGTGTGCTTGTGATTTTAAATTACAACCTTTATTCTTACCATTGTACATATAGTATTTTCACTTAACGTGCCAAATAGCTTCAGAATTCTCACATCATATAGCAAATATGTCAACCAGTTGTTTCATTGAACTTGTGTGGTCTCTAGTTTATCGTTTAAGGGGAATATGGCAAAAGTTTTTGTACAAAGCGGTAAGTTTTTGAGCAACGCTGAAATATAAATGCAGGTTACTTAGCTTCAATGTGCACAATGTTGACATGATAAAAACATCTGGTTTTTAAACATTTTTGGATTTTTTTAAACATGTACTTTTCATTTATATCAAATATAACGCACGTAAAATTATTTTTACTGTTTGTATAAAAGTGTGTAAAAACGATTTTGATTTTTAATGTTTCAGATAAAATGTGGTTTCAATGTTTTGTAAACTTGATGTCATATGGGCCGGATGTAACAAAATATGAACCACTTCTCTTGTTGACCGCATGAATTAACATTCGGCAGTTTTAAGAATTTTGAACACTTAAAATTTTCTTTGTAAGAGCACTCTGTTGGTATGTACATACTCGAAACACGGCGTCAATGAAATTTTTCCACCTTATTATGGCGCTGACTTAGACTATATTAAAAACTGCCTCTTTATCTCTGATCGCACTTTCTCTTTGATTCTGTCTTGCTAGTATTTTATATTGAAACGCATTAATGAGATTACTTCACAATTAATAACATAGTAAGTTCTACACTACATATAAAACGACCTTCTACGACATCCTACTAAAACTACGCTTAATAATTTCTTAGAATACAAGAAATATATCAATTATTTCCATGCATTCTCTGCGATTAGCATTACAAATTACATGTATTTAATGATATTTTAGAAGATTCATTATATGCAGTAACTGTGAAGTGAAAAGTTTGTTTTCTTTAAATAATCTGTATTGAATTTAATTGATGAACTCATTTCATTGACGTTATTTTAAATATCACTTGCACAGCTGCATTCACTTAATCGATGTTTCATTCACGTGGCATCATTATTTATTAATGATGTTACCATTTATTTCTTTTTTAACAAATTATCCTTCCAAGCGTTATATTTATGTATTCGCTTTGTTTTTGAATCTGCGTGTATAGATATATTATGCATAGTAATGTCAGGATAAAAATTATTGACGTAAGTGTAATTCTTATATGCAGGATTTTTATAGTTTTAATCGGCGTAATTTCCTTTTTCTTTTCATTAGATGTACATATGGATAGTTCGGGAAACACTCAAATTACGTTTGCTATAAACGCGTTAATTAGTCTGGTGAAATCCAATTGACGAGATGTTTATGCTTCAGATTCTTATTTCGTTTAGCATACTTCACTCGCTAATTTGAACTTCTTTTCTATCTGTTAAATCAACTTTTGAAAAGCGCTATGCAATGGCGTCTGTATTAAATATCAGAAACGAGGAAATTGAATTCGTTTGCCCTTCTAGCAAGATCAATTTTTTACTAATTTTNAGGTGGAACAAGAATGAACTGAGGGAATTAGACAGGGAGACAAGGAAGATACTAGCAGCAGAGAGAGCATTCAACCTAAATGGAGATGTAGATAGGCTGTACATTGTAAGGCATAAAGAAGGGAAAGGGCTGCTAAGTGTGGAGGAAATTGTAGAAGCAGAAGCACTAGGGCTAAGGGAATATGTAGAAAAGCAACCAAGAGGATCCCTACTAGAGGTCACTAAGGAGTTAAGGAAGATAAGAACTGAGAGTGAAGGAAAGAAGATATACCAGAGTATGATGGAATCAGAGAGACAAACAAACAAGGTATAGGCAGAAGGCAATGCATGTAGAATACTGGAGGAACACAGAAATGTGTGTCAGAGAAGAGAGCAACAAGTGGTTAAAGAAGGCAGGATTGAAGAGAGAAACAGAAGCACTGATAATGGCAGCACAGGAGCAAGCAATAAGAACAANACTCAAATTACGTTTGCTATAAACGCGTTAATTAGTCTGGTGAAATCCAATTGACGAGATGTTTATGCTTCAGATTCTTATTTCGTTTAGCATACTTCACTCGCTAATTTGAACTTCTTTTCTATCTGTTAAATCAACTTTTGAAAAGCGCTATGCAATGGCGTCTGTATTAAATATCAGAAACGAGGAAATTGAATTCGTTTGCCCTTCTAGCAAGATCAATTTTTTACTAATTTTTTACTTATTAGTTTTTCATTAAAGTCCAATTTTTTGCTTTTGTCAAGCATAGATGATGTGATAGATTAACAATGTTATAAGTAATTATTATTTGTGTAAAATGTGTTTACATATGAATAACTTTGAGTGATTCACGCATGCCTTCTTTTCTCCTTAAAGTGGTATTTCCTGAACTTGTGTAGAGGCTTAATGTATTTTTCCTTTGTGAGAAATTTTCTTGTTTCACTATTTGAGGGGCAGTATATCTATTGAAAGAATCAATTCAATGTTATTTTACTTTCAAACTATTCCATCAGCTTGTTGTAAAGTTCCTTTTAACTTCTTCGCCCATAAATTACTTCAAAATACCTTATTTATGTGTTTGGTGTATTTTGTCTAAGAACCTCAAATTACTACGTCCGGCGTTATTTTTTAAAATTGCGCATGTACTCTAATCTAGTACATTTATTATCTGAAAAATGTTTAATTTAATACAGTATTGATTATATGTTTATAAATTTGCTTGTTTAAAAAATGTGTGTTTACACAATTGTTAGGAACAGCTAGAGTCCTGAGGAAAGCTCTCAGACTCCCTGGGAACTGGTGAGTTCCCCGAGCTGAGAGGGATACCAGCATGAAGCTGTGAGAAGAAATGAAATAATAATAATAATAATAATAATAATAAAAGGCATTTAATACGTGGGCGATACCAGTGTTGAGATATTCTGCAGGAATAGTTAGGTGGAACAAGAATGAACTGAGGGAATTAGACAGGGAGACAAGGAAGATACTAGCAGCAGAGAGAGCATTCAACCTAAATGGAGATGTAGATAGGCTGTACATGGCAAGGCATAAGGGAGGGAAAGGGCTGCTAAGTGTGGAGGAAACTGTAGAAGCAGAAGCACTAGGGCTAAGGGAATATGTAGAAAAGCAACCCAGAGGATCCCTACTAGAGGTCACTAAGGAGTTAAGGAAGATAAGAACTGAGAGTGAAGGAAAGAAGATATACCAGAGTAGGATGGAATCAGAGAGACAAACAAGGTATAGGCAGAAGGCAATGCATGGAGAATACTGGAGGAACACAGAAAAGTGTGACAGAGAAGAGAGCAACAAGTGGTTAAAGAAGGCAGGACTGAAGAGAGAAACAGAAGCACTGATAATGGCAGCACAGGAGCAAGCAATAAGAACAAACTGGGTGAAGAAGCATATAGACAGAAGAGTAGAAGTAAGTGATAAGTGTAGGCTATGTAAGAAAGAGGCGGAGACAGTAGATCATCTGATAGCAGGGTGTGAGAAGTTGGCACAGAATGAGTATAAGTTCAGGCATGACAAGGTGGGAAGAATGGTACACTGGAGTTTGAGCAGGCAGCATGGGTTAGAAGCAGGAGACAAGTGGTATGAGCACAAGCCACAGGGCGTCATAGAAAATGAGAAGGTTAAGATACTGTGGGACTTCAACATACAGACGAGCAAAGTGATAGAAGCACGGAGGCCAGACATAGTAGTTGTAGACAAAGAGAAAAGATTAGGAACAGTGATAGACAGTAGTACCAAAGGACAGAAATGTAGAAAGGAGAAAGAGAAGATAGACAAGTACGGAGAGTTAGCAGAGGAAATAGAAAGGATGTGGAAGTTAAAGAAAGTTGAAGTAGTCCGGTAGTTGTAGGAGCACTAGGGGCAGTGAGTAAGAAGCATAAGAGATAGTTGGAGGAGTTGGGAGTACCAAAGTGGGGAGGAGTGGTAGCACAAAAGGCAGCATTGTTAAGTACAGCAAGATTCCTGAGGAAAGCTCTCAGACTCCCTGGGAACTGGTGAGTTCCCCGAGCTGAGAGGAATACCAGCATGAAGCTGTGCGAAGTAAGATATAAAAATAATAATAATAATGGTAAACAACTTTTATTGTTATACGTGCAATGATAACAAAATGAAGAAATTTATATGCTTTCAATGTGATAAAACGATGCATTTCTCAAAACAATGTACTCGTTTTTCTGCGCAATGCATTGAAGCTGTTGCACAATATGAAAAACATTTTTTAACTTTGTGAACTACATGTGTGAATGCAGGTAGATCAAACTTCTCTACAGCTAAAAGCCTAATGAAATTCGATATTTTACTTAAAGATATGGGAAAGTAATTTGCCCAGTTTGATACCGATATTCAAACGTTTGCGAAGCAGACATTGACGACACCTAGTTGTCCAGCTGAGACAAAAATCGAAGATAATTCCTATCAAAGAAAAGTTATCGTTACTGGGATGCCTGAATTAGTTGGGTGAACAAAGTGAATATAAATTGACTAAATAAACATAATGATACTAAATGTTTTATACTGTCAATTTTCTTGTCAAATGTTCAGTGTATTAGATATAAAGTAGATAATTTATACGCTGCTTCTGTCTGAAACTCATTTATCGCATGAAATCCCTGATAGTGCAGTTGATCTCCCTAACTATACATCAATTCGAAATTACCGGACAAAGAGTGGTAATGACAAATCAGGAGTTGGAGTGATGTTTCAAGTGTCGTAATATTCCCTATTGCAAGTTTACTCCAATTTTCGCGTATATTTCCTATGACCAAATTGAAGCACTTTGGATTAAGACCTAGCGCACCTTGCACACCACGTGGTGTAAGTGGTTATCTGTGGAGTTATTTATCATCCTCATTGGAATTCAGTAGATAGCACTATTGTGAAGTCATATCTGCAATGAGTATACCAACAAATATATACAACATTGGAAAATTTTGCGATTATAGGTGGAGATTTTAATCAGTTGAGATTGGAGTTTCTGAACCGAGAATTCCAAATGAAGCAATTAGTTAAATTCCCTATTTATGGTCAAAACACATTAAATAAAAATTTTACCAATCGGTCTATATTATTTAGAGAAGCAAAATGTATGCCAAATATCGTTGGCTGCCGGCAGTTTTCTATAATTGTTAAATCTCAATACAAAAAAATCTACTTCAAAAACGATCCTTACCGGGAACAAATTTTCTAAAGACCGAAATTTTGTCGGCCGACAACTAAATTCTAGCAATTGGTCTTGGCTCCAAGACAAAATCTGTGCTTTCCTCAGAAATTGCTTTTTTTCTAAAAAAAAAACTAAATGTTTTAATTGAGCTATGTTTTCCGCTGGAAAAAAAATTCGGTAATCACAAACCCTGGATCACATCCAATATACTGAAATTGATTAAAGAAACACAGACTGCTATTCGTGACAATAATGCTATTCTGTTAAAGAAATTACGAAACAAAATCAATAGATTGATTCAACAAGTGCGCAAGAATTACTTTACCAATAGAGTAGATGACTTGAAAAACAGCAAACCATCCTCATGGTGGAAATCAATTAAATTGATATGCGGCATTTCAACAAATGGAGGCGACAAACTGCGAATAACTAGCGAATTAAGTGGTCTAGATGATTTTTCATTGGCCAATAACATTAATACTAAGTTATCAAACATAACTGCGGACTACCAAATGTTATCTGAAGAAGACTTTTTAATATGAAATTCCTGTAAAAACGACGGGTTACAAAATTTTCAAGTTGTCTAATCCACTTAATCCCAGGAAAGCATCTGGGCCTGACTCTAGGATATTATATACCAAATTGGATTTTACGAGATTTCTCATACGAATCAGCATTTCCTATTTCTACCTTATTAAATGAATCTTTTGCCAAATGTAATGCACTCCCGTTTAGATATGCCGACGTTGTTGTATAGCTAAAGTTACACCTGTTTCAAACACCATTAAAGAAATAAGGCCCATCTCATTAACTCACTCATTATCTAAAATAGCGGAAATGGTTTTTCAAAAAATGAACTCATTGATAAATATGCGGCAGTATCGACAGTAAACAATTCGGAGTATTACTTAATAACAAAATTTGCGCCCTTGGAAGTGTCTCTGCAAGGGATAGAAGCCCTTGATAAACGTAACTCATTTGTAAGTGTTTTATGTTTGATTTTACAAAAAAATTTGACTTAATATAGTCGTCATCCTTTACCTATCCAAAGATTACGCAACATTGGTGTGTAAGTGCGCTTACTATTAATTGGATAGTCTCATTCCTTTCCAACAGACAACAACGCGTCAAACTACCAAATGGGGTTCTGTCACCTTGGAATTACTTACGTGCGGGAGTTTCCCAAGGAACTTGTTTGGGCCCTTGGTTGTTCATTTTGTTTGTTAATTCACTCCTACAATGGTGGTCTGATAGGTGTAAGTTTGTGGACGATACTACTGCATAGAAAATTTGTACTCGGGGTTTTCCATCTAAGGCAGATGAAATTGTCAGAAGTGTTGAAAAATGGGCACAAAGTTCTTTAATGAAGTTAAATGTTAATTAAACAAAAGAGATTACTTTTTACCCTCTAAAAACATTTGAATTACCATTTAAAATTGAATTTAACAACGCTACCATAAGAAGAGTACAGTCAGCTAAGCTTCTTGGACTGACAATCCAGAATGATCTAAAATGGGACGAGCATATTAACCAAATCGTTAGCAAAGCTGCCAAACGTCTGTTATTCATTAGAATACTGAAAAGAAGCATGGTTCTATTAGTGATTTAGCACATATTTACATCACACTCATCAGATCAATTTTAGAATACTGCTGCCCGGTATGGCAATACGCTTTAACTGATACACAAAGCAAAAAAAATTGAAAGAATCCAAAAAGAGCTTGCAGGATCTTAACACCTGATGCGTCATATAAAACTGCTTGTAACAGCTTACAACACTATGGTAAAATATCTGCAGTAAAAGCAACCATCCTCTGCACCATTTATTACCATCAAAACGCATTTATGAAACTAATTTGAGACAGGAACGAAAGTATAGTGTATCGAGTCGCACTTCGAGACTTCAGAAAACTTTCATTCACTCTGAAGTATGTCAGGCTTTCAACATTAATATATTATAAATTATTGATGCAAAATTGTGTAAAATTTTTATTGTGTGTTTGTAAATAACAATTTTCCTATTTATTCGACTCTCTCTCTCTCCTCTTTTTCTCATTTTTTACAAAATCTTAAAATTTCGATTTAAGCCTTGATGTTCGGTTTCTAAAGAACACAATTTATAATATACTTTAACTTTACCCAACCTGTTGTGACTATTGAAACTGAATGACGTTTGATCAGGTGAACACTGCATTAATTGTTAGTCCTAAGTACAATTTGGGTAAGATGCTACAGTTATATGTATTTTAGTGATCAAGATGATTGAATGCCCTTTTGAGACAAAAAGTGACAGTTTCTATTTCGTCAATGGCCGCCTAATCATGCACAACAAAGCTGAGTATGCTTACAACGGTTCCCAATGAATTCAATGTCTGGCATTTTAGAGAGCAGTCCTATTTTATTTATCTGTGTCAATAGGAATTGATATTGCGTGTGCAGTGAATTGGGTTGTTTGGATTTCTTAGGCACTATTTTTGTAAATGCGATTTGGCTTTCATTCTGCATTGTATATATCTGTGTATAGAAGTAGTTGTAAAATAATGAATTGCTTAATGAACATACTTTTCAATTATTCAATTGTTGTTTGTGTACTCTAGTGTTTAAAATTGCTTTACACAAAAAAATTCATTTTAAATTCTGAAATGCGATCATTTTTACCCATAATTTTTTGTCATTATTTTTAATTGCAAGATGTTGGAAAAATCGCATTTTCTTTATAAGCATTGGCAATTATACTTAAAGAATCTATGCTAATTTCACTAAGATTGATATATTACATAAGTAATTGTTGCCCTGAAAATAAGATTCTCAAATATTAGCATTAACATTCTATTTTTGTCTTAATGTGTCAAAAAATAATGCTTTGCTAAACTCTAAATGCATTGAATGTTGGCATACTTAATATCTAAAACTAACAAAATATCGTACTACTTATAAGAGAGCTCGTAATCTATCTAGCAATGAAATAATTGCATGAAATCATTTTGATAGTAGAATATAAAATAGTTAGGTTCTAAAAAAGGAAATTGAAATTACAAATAAAGTGCAAGTAAAAATAACCACCATCGGAAGGGAATATGTAGAAATGATTAACTGTCATGTGAAAACTATTACAAAAAAATGTCAGTATTTTTAAAGAAGTTTTCATAATCTACGAAATTATGAAGGAAAAATCTGCTCTAATATTGAATTTTGAGGATAATGCAATTTATCAGTTTGTTTCAAAGTGTGCAATTATAAGATCCATTTAATCTTAGTGTCTACAGAACATTAATTCCGAAGATACAAAATATTGGTACATTATATTGAAGTATGTTCATATTTAAATGATTAAATAGCTGTAAGTAAATATTTACTGCTGATTCTGTAAATGGGCCGATTTTATGAGTATGATTTCGTAGAGGAATCTGTCTCTGACATCCTCTCATTTACTATTCCCAATAATTAGGACTTTTCCTACCATTATTTAATAGTAAGACAGTGCGAATAATTTAGGAATCTGAATAACGATGCCATCATAAAAATCAGTTTTGGAATGAAATTCTCTTTCGAGTAATCAGGTTAAAAGATTGCTAGAAAGTGTAACTATGGCATTTTCGGTTCTATGTTCCAGCTTGGTCAAATATAGTCAAAACTCAATTGCAATGCCTTCAATATTATGATGAAGATTGCCACATGTATTGGAAAAGTATTCTCTATACATTCGATTGAAAAAGACTGCCATGCAATATATTTGACACTTAAGCTAACAAAAAATAGTCCAAATATTAAATCTTGATATGCAGTAAATGAACAAGCAATCGTCTTGTTTAATCGAGAAAACTGATAAATTGATTTATGTAATCTTCATTTCAATTTGATACATGCAACCTGTTCTTAATTCTATGCATATCAGACTTGTCAACGAGCCGACATTTACAGGCTCGACTCGTTAAAATTTTGTGTAAGTTCAGCTCGGCTCGCCACATAATATCTTCGAATGAGGCTCGTTTTAGATCGGTTTTTTTTTAAAAATATTGTACTCAAAAATTTTTTTACATAGCTCTTCCTATTATTTAATAAACATTTCTTAAATAAGATTTTAGGAAAGGCATACTGACTGCAAAAAATAGGAAAAATCTCCATAATCAAATTAACAAGCAGAACTATAAACTTGCTTTGTCTAAAATAGGCTCGTTGTATATCAAATACTGTGCTCGGCTCGGCTCGTTGACAAGTCTGGTACGAGTCTCTTCTTACTACTTACGTCACCCACATTAAGCAAACATGCCAAAAACTTAGATTATTTCGTAACATTAACTTATCCTAATATATTAATTAAAATAATTAGCAATAAACTGTAAATTCTGTGTCGCTATTTTTGTAATTTTGTTTTTGGTGGGAACTCGTACGGTTTAAAAATATTTAACATCACAAAACAAGAGAGCATTGATAAACATTTATGAAAGAAAAAAATAATTGCAATAGATGAAAATGAAAATTATGTAGAGAAAGATAATATATGGAAAAAACAGCTAGAGCCATGCAATGCCAATTATCAAGATACTGAATCCTCCGGCCTGACGCAAGCATTTAATGAACTTAATTCAAATGAAATGCCTTGCTGCTCGCTCCTAAATCTCCCTACACTTAATATAAATACATTAAAGGATCAGATGTAATCGATGCATACAAAATTTTAGCATCGTTTCAACCAAATCTTTTCAAGCTACCCACTGGAAATGCTGGCAAAGAATTTGCTAAAGCACTTAATCGTTTGCTTCACCTTTTGCTCTGTATGCCTTTTTCTTATTTCCACCTATTGTTCTACAAAAGATATCAAACAGAAATAAGACACATTAGAACTTAGAGCATCTTCGCAGATGACTAAATGGATGGTTCAAAGGCGACATTAGGAACTTAATCGAAGCTAAAGCTATAAAAGAGAGGCTAAATTCATCAGTGCCCAATAAATGCTGCACAGCCAAAAAATTTTGTAACCAAGGGCAAACTCAAAAGTGCAACATCATTACTTGAAAATGAAACTCAAAAATTTCCCTTAACAGTTAATGATGACATTGTTCGAGCTTTAGAATCAAAACACCCCGATGCCCGACATTTGAATAATGAATAGATTAGAGAATAGAACAATTAAAAAATGTGCATTGCGATGCTCTGGAGGTGCAGGACCTAGCGGATTACACAGTCTTGGAGTTGAAAGAATTTTGACATCTTCCGTATTTCACCCACATTCTGATAATTTGTGCAATTCCTTGGCACTTTTGGCAAGGAGGCTTGCTGGTGAAAGTTTGGATCCTACCCACTTATCTCCTTACACTGCTGGTCGCATGGTCGCACTTGACAAGAATCCAGGTATATGACCTATTGGAATTTGTGAAATCTTAAGATAAGATAAGATAATCTATATTCATTTGAATTTTTTTACAATATTTTACTGATATTTCAAATGAATAGCGTCATTAACTACTATGTACAAAAAAAATGAATAATAACAAAAATGAAATAAATAAAACAACACTGACTAAAAAATACACTGACTACGGATAGCTTACTAATTTCGATTTATTGTATAATCGTTATTATAAAATTTAAATCCTATCCATGATCTACCTGATATAAACTTTTGTTTGAGAAATAATAATTTTAATTCTTTTTTGAATTTTTTAAGGTTGTCTATTATTTTCATTTCTTTTGGCAATATATTCCAGTTATAAATTGCAGTATTAATAAAGGATTGACTCATGATATTTTTATTAAATTTAACACGTGAGTAGTTTTTTGTTCGTTTATTTTGCTTCAGACAATCTGTCGAAAATGAGAATGATATCTCGTTTTAGGGTGGTATTTTCTTTATGAATTTGAAGAAATAAATAATAATATTGTAAATAATTAACTCTTGTGGAAAAAGAATAGATTTAGAAATATATTCTTTTGTTTTAGAAGAGTTTTTATTACAAACATTTAATGCCCATTTTAGTTGAACTCGAAGCTTTTTTAACATTTGGCTGTGTACATTAGTATATAAGATATTAGCATAGTTTAAATTACTCATAACAAATGCATGAAACATTTGAATTACTGCAATTGGGGGTAACTGTTGGGAAACATGGGATATCTTTCTAATACCTATAGCCATTTTTTTAATAATAGTATTTATTTGCGACGTGAAATTAAGATTTGAATTTATTATTACTCCTAGATATTTAAACTTATTAACAGGTATAACAGATGAATTATTGATATTAATTGAATAGTCGGAGATGTCCGTTTTTTTCTAAAAGGTTGCATTATGCAAAATTCAGTTTTTTTCGTATTAATACGCAATCTTAGCATGTTAAAATAGTTGCTCAATTTTATACAATTCGATTCAATAACTTTTACAGCTTTATCTAAGGATTTATTTCCACAGTAAATAGATGTATCATCGGCGTATTGTGTTATTTCACAGTCCGTAATTTCCCTCATGTCATTCACATAAATATTAAATAGCAGGGGACCAAGTATGGTTCCTTGAGGTACACCATTATTGACAGACAACCAATTTGAAAAAGTATCATTTAATTTAACTCGCTGAAGTCTATTACTTAAGTAATTAGATATAAGGTGAGCACTGTTAAGAGAAAAACCAATATTTTTTAATTTTCTTATTAATATATCATGATTAATAGAATCGAATGCTTTTGAGAGGTCAAGACAGGCAATAGCAACAAATTTATTAGAGTCTAATAGTGCTCTCCATTTTTCTGTCGTTTGTATAAGTGCGTCTGATGTTGAATAATTTTTTCTGAAACCAAATTGTGATTTGGAACATAGTTTATGATGATTTAAATGAAGTGTAATTTGTTCATGTAATAATCTTTCAAATATTTTACTGATTGGTGATGTAATAGATATAGGTCGATAGTTTTTGGGACATTTTGGGTCGTCTTTTTTGTAAATTGGAGTAATATGAGCCTGTTTCAAGAAATCGGGAAAAATATTCCATTTTAAGCATTCATTAAAGATATAATTTAAAGGTTCGGCAATATATTTCGCATTGTTTTTTAGTAACCATATTGGAATTTTTGAGGGGCCGCTTGACTTGTTTGATTTTAGTTTCTTGATTGCTTTAATTACTTCAAAACTTGTTATAAAGCGAAAACCAAATTCAGGGATGTGCCTATTAGGAATTATTTCCTGGAATTTTGTTTGAGGACCGTCGTAATTACCTAGGTTTGCAAATGTTTGATTTAAAATATTGGAAATTTCAAAATCAGAGACGTATTGATTTCCATCCGGGTCTACAATTTTTTCTATGGGAGAAGATTTTGATTTGGTACAATTCGAGATTTCGTTAATCAATCTCCATTTACTCTTTTGGTTCGGTAATTTTCTATATTCATTTGTAATATTCTCATTGTAAGCTTTACGATTTTCTATATTAGAAATATTTCAAATTTAAAAGCGTCATTTTTTTTGTTATTAATTGTTTGCAGAAATCGGAAATCCAAGGCTTGTTATTCTTTATGTTTTTGCGAGAATGATTAGTAACAAGGATTTTTTTTTCAGGACGCATAACGACATATGCAGTTCTTCAAATTCTAAATCAAGATATCATAGAATCGTGTGGTCCACTGTAGACAGCCGCAGCTCACTCAGCTGGTATCGAACCAGCTGTACATGCAATGAAAGATATCCATGAATGCGATAGCTGTGAAGCAATTTTATTTGTGGATGCAAACAATGCCTTTAACAGATTAAATCGAAAGCTTGCTCTACATAATGTCAAGTATTTGGGTCCACCACTTGCATGCTTTTTACAAAATGTCTACGGTAGTCCAACCAGACTTTCAATTGGAGAAAAGTGATTTTCTCAAAGGAAGGTACTACTCAAGATGATGTCGTAGCAATGGCCATGTACAGCATTGCAACACTGCCACTTTTATATGACAACAGAAATCCATCAGTAAGGCGCATATTCTACGCTGATGACGGTGCTGGTGGACACAATATTCAGGATGTCTTATCATGGTGGAAGATGCTTAAGAAACGCGGACCAAAATTTGGTTACTTTCCCTAGCCCTTCTTGTTAAACCCGATTACCTTGGCAAGGCTAACAAATATTTCAACAAAGAAGGTATACTTTTCCACACAGAAGGAGCAAAATAACTAGGTGGCTTCGTGGGCACTGACCTTTACATTACTGAACAAATGAAATCTAATGCAGAAAAACGGTCAAATTTAACCACTAAGGCCTCACAAATTGTGAATACTCAACCACATGCGGTATATTCGTGTTTCTCGAAGAGCATCCAATTCAAGTGGTCGTTTACACAAAGAGTTGCACAGACTCAATACGAAACTTTCAGGACTCTTGAAAATAACATCAGACTAAAACTATTTCCAAAGTTTTTTGGTAAAGATCTAGATTGTAACCTGACTCAATTTTTACGATTACTGACCAAATTTGGTGGGCTAGGTATTAATGATCCAGTCTCGACTTGTTGTGAAGAACATGATTTCTCTAGGAAAGCTGCGGAACCCTTGAAGAGCATAATTTTATCACAATCGCACAAAATATTACCGAATGCTGCAGCTGAACAGAAGAGCGTCTTGAAGATTTCTTTAAAAGAAAAACATGATAAAATCGAATCTAAGTGTCAACAGATGTTAGAGAAACTGAATACATAATCAGCAAAATGCTATTAAAAAAATAACACACAAAGGTTGCTCTTCCTGGCTAATGGCTCTTCTAATAGAAGAAGAAGGCTTTCATCTCAACAAAAGAGAATTTAAAGATAGCATTCGTTTGAGGTATGGTATTGAATCTGCCGATATCCTTACAACATGCGTATGCAGCAAAGGATTCTCTATTGCACATTCACTCTTTTGTACCACTTGTGGTTTTGTTGCAAAATGACATAATGAAATGCATGACATACTGTTCGAAGCATTATCCGAAGTGTGCATTGATGTTAAAAAAAGAACCTCATCTCACGCAAATAACAACGAAATCTCTGCCCTCTTCTTCTAATCTTACTGATGGAGCTAGGCTAGACATCTCTGCCCATGAATTCTGAAGCTATGGCCAACACACATTCTTTGATGTAAGGGTATTCAACCCTTGTGCAACCACCAATGCTCGAAGGACTGCAGCAAAAATTTTTAGGGCCCATGAAACCGAGAAAATAAGGCAATACCAGCAGAGGGTGCTAGAAATTTAACATGCCTCATTCACACCATTGGTGTTCAGTGCATCAGGTGGCGCATCTTCACTCACTGATAAATTTTTAAATTAAATTTGTGGTTTAATCTCAAAGAAAAGGCATACTGACTATTCCACAAACTGCAATTGGATAAGGTGCAAACTTGGATTCTCCTTACTATGAAGCATGATCCTTCATGGAGCTAGAGTCTAGCTGCTAGACGACACCATGCAGTTTTGAGGCTTGGAGTTGAGCATCACTTAGCTAGTGCCAGCCATTACCTGAAGTGACACAATCATTTTGATTTGAACTAGATTTATGGATAAGGATTTTTTCCTTTCTTTAAATTGATAAAAAGGATGTAATATCAGTTTGTTATCTGTATTATAAAAATATTCACTAATATACAACCAAATGATGAATAGATGACAGACATCAAACCAGTTTGGGAAAAGGCATGTGAATTTATTAATTTAATAATAAAAGTTATCAACCTTTTTGCTAATTTAATATTGGGATAGTTTTAAAATCTTTGTAATGTTGATTTTGTAAATCTCTGCGTTTTATTTTTTTTGTTAATTTGTAATAAAATGTTTCATTTTTGTACTTCATGTATAGAATTGAATTTCTTACTAAGTGTAGTACATTGGCATAATTAAACATCTCAACAAAAGCTGCTAATACTACAATTATAGGGTGGGTTGTTAAATAATTTTGTCTTCTTATTGAGGTCTACGTTGGTGAAGACTTGTGTTTGCGTCTGTTCAGTTTATAGCATAAATTTGGGCAGCACTGGAACCCATTAACATATCGTGCAAGGCATGACAGTTTTTGTCTGCGGTGTTGCCTAGGTCAACAAATGCCTGGTGATAAACTCGGAGAATTTCACATTTAGGGGCATTTTAGTGATGGAGCAATAAGTGTGATGTACATTTTACACTATTTTTTTCGTAAATTTCAAATTACTGCAAAAATTCAGCTCGACGGTAAAAAACTGAGAATTTAATATAAGAAATGATGTAGTTTTACTTAAAAATAAAAATCATATTTTGTAGTCCTGCTTGCTTTCAAACGACTCGTTTATTGCTTTTTTATTGGTTTGAAGAATGTTATGGTGTCGTGCTTCATAACTTTTCTTTACCTCTGAAGACTGTGTTACCAACCGCACCATGTGCTTCACACCAACAATGTGACACGGATATTGTGGAAGGACAAATAAAGACTGTATGACGTGATCCTTTAATGCCATGAATTCATCAAATGTTTTTCCAAATAAGAACGGAGGAATTGTGTCAATAATTGTATCCCAATTAATCATTTCTATGTAGGATCTAGCGTTCCAATTCAACTTGGGCAGTTTAAATATTGGTAGTTGAATTTGACTACCGTGATACTGGAAGATTCTTTCCATCGCATCCATTCTTACTTGCTTGTCCTATCATACAAAGAAGTATATTCTTCAGATGAGCAATTTCGTGTGATAACTTTTCGAGATATTTCGGAAAGATATTTGTTTCTAAATTCGCTTATTGCCTTTATCAAGTAGTGAAGGTTTTTTGGCTCGTTAACAGGATTACTTCGTATCTTAAACCACGTCGATGTATATACATTAAGAACAAATTCAATTAGTACTACTAGTTCCGGTGTTGGATCAATTGTTGAAATATGCCGTTTGCAAAATCTGTTTACCATTGCCAGCCAACGTGCATGATTCAATTTACCAGACTGCTTGTTTTTAAATTTGTTTGCTATTTTTAGATCACCAGAAATGAAATGATAAGTGAAATACCTATATTTAGAATTGCTTTTTACAATATTAAATACTGTTTACAACTCTAAATAGTGTCAAACAATAGAAATCAAGGAACAAAACGCATACAAAAAAACACATACAAAAATATTTACAAATTAATTACAATTACTAGCTTGGGCTATGGCGAATTTAGGTTAGATTGAATAATCCCTATTATAAAATTTAGAACCCCGTCATTTGTATTCAAGCCTTTCCTTTGTATCACTACAGAAGTATCTTTAATTTCGTTTTTGAATACTCTCAATTTATTTATTTGTTTTATAGATTTAGGTAAATTATTCCATATATTTATTGATGTGTTGAGAAATGAATTTTTCATTATTTTCTTGTTATATGGAAGCGGCCTAATTTTTAGGGTTCTATGATTATGTCTAAGCAATGTTTTAGAGAATAAAAAGTTGGATTTGTGGTATGGAACAATATTATTAAATATTTTAAAGAAAGTAGTTAATATGTTTTTATAAATAATGCATTGTGGATTTAGAAAAGTTTTTGTTAATTTTTTGATTTCTGCATTTCTGTCATATGTATGATTTACTGCTATTTTTATAGCCGGTTTTATTTGCAAATTAAATTTATTCAAAAGCTGTTGATTTATGTTGGTATACAGTATGTTTCGATAATTTAAGTGGCTTAGTATTAATGTGTAAATTAATTGAATTTTTGCTGTGGTTGGAAACTGTTGTGATTCATTGCTAAGAGCCAAAATTGAAATAGCCATTTTCTTAATAACAATAGTTATTTGATTCATAAAATTAAATTGAGAATCAAAAATGATACCTAAATATTTAAAAAAATACTTGTTCTTTGTATGTGTCATTAAATTTCAATTTAAATTGTGAACTATTTGTGGAATTAGTGTTACATTCTGGTCTAATTAAGCAAAATTGAGTTTTATATGGGTTTATTTTTAGTTTTAGTGAAGAAAATATTGTGCAAGAAGAGTGCAATTTTTTTCGAGAACTATTATAGCAATTTCAGGAGACTTATGTGAACTAAGTGGCATAGTATCATCAGCACATTGTATAACATTACATGTGGTATGATTGCTCAAATCATTTACATACATATTGAATAGTAACAGTCCCAAAATTGTTCCTTGTGGAACACCTCCAATCAGAGAGAATTCCATTTAGCTTAACTCTTTGTTTGCGATTGTGGAGATAACTGCTTATTAGGTCTGCACTTTTGTCTGAGAAGCCTAGAATTTATATTTTTTTTAATTAATATGTGGTGGTCGATAGAGTCAAATGCTTTTTATTAATCTAAACATGCAACTGCCGAACGCTCATCAATATTTGTGCTATTTCTCCAATTTTCCGTAGCTGTTAACAAGGCATCATTTGTAGAAATATATTTACGAAAACCATATTGATTTTGAGAGTACAGATTATGTTTATATAAATGTCCGTCAATTTGATTGAAAAGAAGTCTTTCAAAAATCTTACTAATTGGCGATGTAACAGAAGACTGTCTAACATAATAATAACAATAATAATGAATTTAACCGAAATTAATGGTGTATACAAAAATAAAATAACATTTACAAACAAACAAACAAAATGACAAGAGAAAAAAACAGTGAAAATTAGATATGAAGATGACAAGAGGAGCAATTGCAGAAAGGAAATGAGTTGCATTTAGATAAAAATCCGAATTCAGAGATAGCAGCCAGAAAAAACAGGAGGATATGTTGTTTGAAAAGACTAGCAGGCGACCACAAATCGGTTTCAAGATTAGAAATTATGAAATTAGCTGGTGAATTTACACGATAGAAATAGTTAGCAGGTAGCTTTGTGAATGCGAGGTAAAAGAAAACGAACTTTAGAAGAGGATCGTGAGCCACTGAAAGAATTTTAGGAAATCAAATATATCAATATCATAAAATCCGAGTAGCATTTTATCAGTAGCAGAAAGATCAGGTCAAGGAATTTGAGATACAGCGAGATAGGGAAAAGTCTGTCTTTTAAAAGAAGATGAAGAAACGTTTATTAGAAGAGTAGATCCAGTGAAGAGCCCGGTGTAAAAGACGATCAATTTTAGTTGCAAAGGAAGAGTTGAGATACCAACACTGAGATCCATTAACTAATGCGCTAAGACAATATGACTTGAAGATTGTTAATTTTGTGGAGGGTTAGAAGAACTGGGCATTGTTGATTTCAGAAAGTAAAAGGTAGAAGAGAATTTTTTAGCTTTGTGAGAAATATGTATAGAACAGGGGAGAGAACTGGAAATCAAAATACCAAGATCACGAACATAAGGTTTGAAGGGAACAATGACGTCATTTAAATACAAATCAGGGGAATGGTTTTTGGAGGAAGAGAATAAGAGTCCTTCAGATTTAGAGGTGTTAAAAGAAAGGCCATTAGAAGTTGACCATAAAAGGGCAGATTGACAGCTGTTTCGAATACTTTCGAGGTCAGAAGAAAATATGCGTGTGTCATCAGCATATAGCATGCATGTAGATTTGAAAGTAGTGATTGTTGTCGTAAAGTCATTAATGAAGATTGAGAATAAAAGAGGACCAAGAATTGAACCCTAAAGAACACCAGATGTGACCGGAAGTTCATCAGAAAGAATATACTCAATTCGGACAGATTGAGATCTGTTAGTGAGATAACTGGGGATGAGAGACACAAAAGAGGAATCACAACCAAGAAGCGAGAGCTTCAAAATTAGGTGCGAATGAGGAACTTTATCAAAGGCATTTTTGAAATCAAGATAGACAGAAAAAGAGGGATACTTCTATCGAAATGAGAATAAGCTGTGTCAAGGAAAGGTAAAAGAGAGAGAGCAGGAAATTTCTGAGACATGAAACCGTACTGAGATTCGGAAAATCAAAGGACGGATAGATACTGTTGAAAATGAGCCATTCAAAAGCAAGAGATAGATGAAAAGAATGGTGGAAATTGGACGATAGGAAGAAAAAAAATGTCTCGTAAGATTCTTACCATATTTAAAGATTGGAATAACAACAGCTTTTTTCAAAATTTGAGGAAACTTAGAAGATAAGATGATTGATTGGAAGAGCTGAAACAAAGGATCAGATAGAGAAGATGCAATGTTTTAAATTAGAACAGGCAATAATTGATCATGAGGAATGGAGTGCGACTTAATAGAGGACAAAATTTTAAAGATTGTATGTGCAGTAAAGGAATTCAGAATAACTTCTGAAAGGTTTTGAGCAGAGTGAGTTCTATGGTCAGTTACAGGAGAAGAACTAAGGGGAGAGAATACAGAACAGAAACAATCATTAAAAAGATTTGATATGTCACGAGGAGATTGAGCTTACCATTGAATTCCACAGCCAAAGGAAGAGATTTGCTGTTGGAAAGGGATTTGATCAATTTGTGTGCAGAGCTGACGAAAAGTCCAGAGGAAAAGGAATAGAGGAAAGTAGGTTTATCCAACTCAATAGAATCTGATAAATTTTTGGATGCTGTTGAGATTCTCTCCAAAAGATAAGATTTGCCACATGGGTGAACAGATAAGTTTTTGAGATGTCTGAGCATATTGTGGAGATGGACAGAATGAAAAAAGTAAAAGAAAGGTAAACGTTGACGACGCCTTCTTTTACGGGGAATATAGAGGAAGTGCCCAAGAGAAATACGATTTTGTAGGAATTGGAGCAGATCATTTGGAGGGAATGTGCGTAGAGGATAAAAAATAAGGAAGAATTAATGAAACTGTTAATTGAAACATAGTCGTCAAGAGTGTAGGAAAAACTATTGTGAGAATATCCAGTTATTGAGGAAAACAGAAATGGGATTGTTGCGATAAGAAATGTATGATCAGTAGAAAATAATGAGGTGCTGATAGGAGAAATTGAAGTATCAGGTAAATTGGAGTAAACAAGATCAAGAATATTTCCAGAAGTATTTGTTGGACAAGTCACAAGTTGCATACGTTNGATACTGTTGAAAATGAGCCATTCAAAAGCAAGAGATAGATGAAAAGAATGGTGGAAATTGGACGATAGGAAGAAAAAAAATGTCTCGTAAGATTCTTACCATATTTAAAGATTGGAATAACAACAGCTTTTTTCAAAATTTGAGGAAACTTAGAAGATAAGATGATTGATTGGAAGAGCTGAAACAAAGGATCAGATAGAGAAGATGCAATGTTTTAAATTAGAACAGGCAATAATTGATCATGAGGAATGGAGTGCGACTTAATAGAGGACAAAATTTTAAAGATTGTATGTGCAGTAAAGGAATTCAGAATAACTTCTGAAAGGTTTTGAGCAGAGTGAGTTCTATGGTCAGTTACAGGAGAAGAACTAAGGGGAGAGAATACAGAACAGAAACAATCATTAAAAAGATTTGATATGTCACGAGGAGATTGAGCTTACCATTGAATTCCACAGCCAAAGGAAGAGATTTGCTGTTGGAAAGGGATTTGATCAATTTGTGTGCAGAGCTGACGAAAAGTCCAGAGGAAAAGGAATAGAGGAAAGTAGGTTTATCCAACTCAATAGAATCTGATAAATTTTTGGATGCTGTTGAGATTCTCTCCAAAAGATAAGATTTGCCACATGGGTGAACAGATAAGTTTTTGAGATGTCTGAGCATATTGTGGAGATGGACAGAATGAAAAAAGTAAAAGAAAGGTAAACGTTGACGACGCCTTCTTTTACGGGGAATATAGAGGAAGTGCCCAAGAGAAATACGATTTTGTAGGAATTGGAGCAGATCATTTGGAGGGAATGTGCGTAGAGGATAAAAAATAAGGAAGAATTAATGAAACTGTTAATTGAAACATAGTCGTCAAGAGTGTAGGAAAAACTATTGTGAGAATATCCAGTTATTGAGGAAAACAGAAATGGGATTGTTGCGATAAGAAATGTATGATCAGTAGAAAATAATGAGGTGCTGATAGGAGAAATTGAAGTATCAGGTAAATTGGAGTAAACAAGATCAAGAATATTTCCAGAAGTATTTGTTGGACAAGTCACAAGTTGCATACGTTAGAGATTAGAAAGAAATTCAACAAGTTGAAGTTCATAAGAATCTAATAAAAAAGGGACATGCCAATCAACTCCAGGGAGGTTAAAATCACCAGTGACAAAATATTGAAGACTTTGAAATCCCATTTGATGAGTTGAATGAGTGAAAGGAATCAAAAATGGAATGGATATTCTTGGTAAAAAGAGTGAAAGGAATTCGATATTTTCTAGATTGAAGAGGATTATACAAGCATACAACAAGAAAGCTAGAAGTAAGTGAATGAAGGATGTTGCAGCAGCAAAAGTCACATATGGGATCAAAGGCAATATTCAGAAGAGTTAAATCACATGATGAATTAATTGCTATTAAGATGCCACCATGAGAGCAATTGAGACGATCAGATCTAGCAACAACTGTGAAGTTGAGAGAAAGAAATATGGATGAGTTGGGTAAGGAATCATCAAGCCAAGTTTCACAGAGACAGATTATTGAGAGGGCATGCTAAGAGAATTTAAGAAAACAGAAAAATCCATACATTGGGAGAGACTACAGAGACTACAACAGTCGCCAGATATGAGATATAAAGATGAGCGTTGTATTCAATCAGAAGAACTAAGAATAGAGGAAGAAGAAAGAGAACGATCCACAGGTGAATTCTTCAGAAGCAATTTGAGAAATTTAATTTTAAGATCTGAGTGGGAAACACCTGCAATAAGGAGCTGCTGACGAACATGAAGAATATTATACTCAATTAAAAGATCAGATGAGAGATGAAAACCTTGTAGGAGAAGGATTTGAGACTAGAAGAGAAATTAATCATACGGCGGCAGTCCCATTCAGAGTGAAGTATTATTGTGCGATGACGATCAGCACAAAATCAACCACGGCAATGCAAGTCTTCAAAAGCGATGTCGGGCACACTCAGATGAGAAAGGACTTTTTGAATCATATTGTGGTCATGTTGTAGACGGACATGAGGTGGTGATTTAAGAGGGGTTTCAGGAATCCCACGAATGTGAATTGAAGAATGGAAGTTGGGCAGATCATGCTCTGACGCCTATGTTTGCTTAGTAGGAAAAGACATTGAAGATGTATTGGAACTGAGTGAATTATCTTTCGATGAGATGTCATCTAGCTGCATGATTATAGAACCATGCTTCCGAAGTTTTGCAACAGTTTCAAGTAAAAGAGCAGCAAGTTCTGATTTGTTGCACACGTTTATAATGTATGAAAGTGGCTCAGCTATTATGTCTGGGATAATGGAGGAACCACTAGATTTGTATTTTAAGGATTGAATAGATTTGATAAGTTCAAACTTAGTCACGAATCTGAAAGAGAAGCTCGGAGCTATAGGTTGAACTTGATTGGTCTTAAAGGGATTATTTACTCCATCAAAATTGCCTAAGTTGCAAAATAATTCATTAAATATGTTACTTATGATTATGACCTTATTGTTAGTGATTACCTTTCCTTTATAATGTATTTTTTCGATTTTTTCATTATATATTTGTTTCCTATTTAATAAACTATTTATAAAGTCCACCTACCTTTTTGAGAAGAGATGTTTTGATATTCAGAACGGCAATATTTGTTGTAGGTTTTCGTGTGTAAATATTACACAAATTACTTGCATTTTTATAAGCATTATAATTGTTTGCTGTTTCAGAATTTTTGTATTCCTTCCATTTAAATTTCTTTTGTTCAATTAATTCTAATCATTTTGTATCAATCCATGGCTTAGAAACTTTTTTAGACATATTATCAAATTTTTTCAGATTAAAAATTTTCCTTTCAGGGCAACAAATATCTAAATATAAAAATAGAATTTTATTAAAGTTGCTAATCATTTCATTCATTATATTAATGCTTTGCGTGTATTCCCCTACTTTGATATTACTGAGTGGCCCAGGATTAGGTTCAATTCCGGCCATTATTAATAATTTATTTAAAAAGAGGAAATATTTTTTTTGTCAAATTTTTATTTATTATATGAAATAGTTTAGACGGATGATAAATGGTACACCTGCCATTCATTTTGAGCTTTTTATTCACCAATGTAATATTATTTTTCGAATTAAGGGAAATAAGAATAATTAATAAAAATGCCCAGGGGGAACTATTATAGGTTACGGCCAAAAAGGAAAAATTCGCCACAACCGAATTGTTAATATAGTAATAAGAAAAATCACCGTCATTAAAATAGTCTTAAAAGTTTCGGATTTTTTTAGCCTCAGCGGGTGATAGTGGTGGCGGCATAGAAAGAACTTTAGCATATGTTAGATATTGGCGGTGAAGTGCGGGCGTGGTAATTGGTCAGTAAGTGGCAAGGCGGTGTGCATCTTTCGGCGGCGGCATTTGTAAAATTTTGACAAGTCTTTGGTTGCCGGTGATGGTGTGTAAACTACGGTGCGTAATTGCTGAAAGTGGCGGCGGATTACAGACTCCTTTGATGCAGCGCGCAATCATTGAGTAACCAAACCTCAAAAAATGGATACCGTTGCTTGCAAACATTTTTGGATTTGGATTAGTTCCTAAACATAAATATTTGAAGCTCTCAAAAACCGAATAATTCAATAACTTCGAATTTTGTTTAATTAATAAATTTAGTTCAGCTGATTTTTTATTGAACTCCTTGTTGTTAGGGAAAGGAACCACTTCTCCTAAGAAAACTTTTGCTGAACTAAATTTAGCATGTATCATATTAAGCAAATTAGTGTACTTATCTGTGTATAATTTTCTTTTCGTTTATTATATCATTTCGTCCAAACTTAACTAATATTTTCGTAATTCACTCTGAATGTTGGTATTCTTTTAAGACTTCTGTAACATTGTTAATGGTGGCGCCCGGGTATGAATGTACGGCAACATTATGATTCTTTGTCAATCCTGGGGCTTTGACGTGCCTGTACATTGAGGAACAAATAATGAGGACATCGGCTTCTTCTCCCAGCTTCTTCGGAAGTCGTGATCTTTTTTCTGTTTCATGTACATGTTCATAACCTTTTCCACTTGTGATATTTTGGTTTGCGTTTCTAAAGGTGTTTCGTCAAAGGATGATAGGAGATTATGTAGAATGATTAGCTCATCTTTTTCCATATTCTTAAAAGGAGCTAATAATTTTGTCTTATTGACTTCCTCTTCTGGTGACGCAAAGATAGCCGCAGAATAGATCATGTTGAGCACAGAGCGCTTGCATGGAGCGACTGCTCGCGACGAAAGCATCGGCAATTATGACTGAATTACATGGCAAATGTTGTAAAGATACAGCTGATCTGAACTGAAGTCGTTTACCACATCACCTTAAATATTGGCAACCTTACCGTATACTGGTAAGAAATTTCAATATCCAAAGCCTTCACACTCGGAAGTTGACTGCAAATTGGGTCACTAAAACTATTGCGTCCAGTTGTAGTTCCATCTAGTGACATGAAAACATCCTGCAATGGCAGCTCATTAGTACCCGCAGACAAACGAGCCAGTGAAGAGACCTCTCCAGAAATATTTCTTTCGCCATACCAAACACTTCATCTTGGTACAAACTACGAAGAACAATAGAAACCATATGTATTAGTAAACTAAAGTAAAAAAAAATGAAAGCGCAATGTGCAATTATTATAATTTGGTACTGTCCATAAAAACGACCAGCTAATATATGACAATTAATTAATTTAGCATATGCGCTATGAAGATCGATTAATTATGAAGTAATATTTTGCTAAACCTACAACGAAATTCATTACTACCGACCACTCTAACAGTTAATGCGTCCATAATAACTTGAATATTTGAAATATCCCAAAATTATACTAATGAAAAGTATTTTATGAAATAGGAAGTCGAGTAATTATCATTATAAATGTTTGCTGCTCATTTAATTTGTGAGTCGATTATATTTATTAATGAATGGTTTATGTTATTAAATAAACCATTACAGTATGTATAATGACTTAATACTAGAGAGTTAACCAACATTGATTTCATTTTGGAATTTACAAAATTTCCTACATGTGAAATACGTTTAATTTTCATTACCATTTCGTGTAATACAATGCGTATGTGATTTGTATAATTCAATTTATTTTCGATTCTTACTCCAATATATTTGAAGATTCGACTTGATTAATTTTTGACCTCGAAAAACCTAAAATATGTGATTGCTTATATTTATGAAAAAGATATTTAACACCGAATTCCGTTTTAGAGGGATTGACATTGTATTATGACTTGCATTTCATCTAACAACATGAAGTATACAAACGAAAAAATGTGGGTAGAAATTCGAGAAAGGGGTCTACGCTAAAAAATTTTGAAAATTTGCATAGACAATTAATCTTGGGACAGCATTTTCTATTGGAGGATGTAAACTGCATGCTCAATTCATTTATTCATTCATTCACGACTTATATAAATTACTTTATAAAATATCTAATGCTTTACACCAACGAAAATGGGAGATCTTATCTTGATGAAAAAATGTTTGTCACAATTGCTTCTATTGATTTGTACAAAGCATTTGATTTCATTGATCATTATATTCTTCTTAGAAAGTTAGAACACATTAGTTTTGACTCTAATAGTATAAATTTAGTAAGATGCTACTTAAGTGATCGTTTTCAAATACTAAAGGTAAATGGTATATTTTCTAACTGGGGTAAAACTTACAAAGGTGCTCCACCCATAAAAATAGGTTGCAGAGTTAAAGTTTGACTTAATAATTTCAATGGGACGCTTGTACTTATCTGTGAGGTTGTCCTTTTTCTTCCTGATATCGTGGTGACCAAATTTTGGCTAAGATCTTCTTTACTTTTGTCGAGGCTGGGTACTGGTTTAATGTATGAGAGAGGTCATCAATTGTTGCACCTCGATATGAATGAATTGATACACATGAATTTCTAATCAGACCTGGTGCTCTAAGACCACGAAGCATTTAAGGACCGAGTATCAGGAAGTCTGCTCCTTCACGAATTTTTCGAGTTTTAAGTGCAAAATGTTTTATAGGTGTTTGTGAGGGAGCGTTTTTGGCATCCTGCTCGTATTGGGTGTGAACATTGCGGACGGGAGAGGGTTCTTGTTTTTCATCTGTGTTTTTTGTATTTGCTAAGAACTTGTGTAGCGTTAGGAGGTCTTCTTTAGTGAGCGCATTGAACGGAGCTAATAATTTCGTACGTTCGTACGTGACGAGTCATCATCATCAGTGAATACATCTGAGCGTAACAAGTTAGTACGCCGAACTCACGACAACCGACTGCTCTTGCTGAAAGCATTGCTGCTCTAATGTTATCATTGACGAATTGAGTGTAGTATTAGCAGGTTTTGTTGAAGTGTTTAATTATCCCAAATGTACTACCCTTAGTAAGAAATTCTATTCTATTCTAATTTTGTTTCCATTTCATGACTCTTTATACGATAAAAATGTAGACAATGCTTAAGATTAAAATCAATAAATTCGTACGGTCTCTCATTGGACCTTAAAATTCAATAGATATTACTGCAAGTTCCTTAATTGTCTTTGTCAGCCAATGAATAGAAATTAATTATCTAAGTCTGATTTGTGAAAATATTGAGTAGCTTTGAGAAAAAATGCTAAATGCAAAACATTACATCTATCATTGTAATAGAAGGATCAGCAATGTGCAGTTTGAGAGGTTTCCTGAAAGCACTTTTCTATTCTTAGATGAACGTTAGTGCTCCAACGGTATTGAATGTAGAATAACGAAAACAGACATTAATACTGCAGGACATCCAAGAATGGAATTTTTGAAATTAATTTTTTCAAAACTGCGTTCTAGCTATCTACCTAGGTTTGAGTATAGAAAGAGCTGACATTATAATACATCTAGAATACTGGGATTACTCAAAAAAGACTTTAAAATAGTTCTACTCTTGTTAAAAATTGAAATATACAGGGGTCCATATAGTCTGGACACAATTAAGTGTCATAATTTCGCCACTATCGAAATAAGTGAACTTCTTTCCGGATAAAGTACATTAAATTTTTAAATTAACACTAGAACACCCAGCAATATAAATTTAACCAAAACACTCAAAACCGTCAATTACGCGGTTTAGCTATTTTTACGTATATTATTTAATAAATTCAATTAAAAAGTATATCAATATAAAAAGAAAGTAAATGCAATAAAAGAAGATTGTCTATAGCTCAACATCGCACTTCCTATTTTGAGAATCATTATCAGAAAGTTCACTGTCAGTTTCACTGTCGCTGTTTGAGACAAGAGCCAAAGTATCACTATCACCGGATTCTTCTTTAGGTATTGAACGATGATCAGCTAGAGCTAGTTCGTTGCAGGCTCCTCTTGGTGGCATCTGGTTAGTCAATTTGACGGTTAGTGAATGTTATAGTAATATTACATTCTAAATTCTTAACAAACGCAGCTCTTTCTAAAAATATAACTGCAATTGGTTGAGCCCAACAGCCAATTAAAAGTCATGATGTATGAAACTGTTTTATCTTAATGTTAAACTACTGTATTATAAACAAAAATTGAAAACCGTCAAATTGATGGTTTTGGGTGTTCTAGTGTTAAGTCTCAATAGCCACTGAGAACTATAAGTTTAAATCTTTCTTGAAGCATGAATGCAAAAAATATGAATAATGTTACATCCTCTACCAGGCTTTGTCATCTGGCTTCTGTATTATACTGTTATAATTAGAACGATATGTTAGCGGGTAGGAATGTACTGTTCTCATACTGCTTCACTTCTGCATTATTAATTCCATTAACTGTAATTAACAGATGATATAATAAACACTATTTAGATGACGGAGCTTCGCAGCATCATTTCCAGTTGTTGGCGAATCTCCATATCCAGTAACCATCACTCTTCTACGTTCCAGTTGAATGAGTTCCAGCTCTCAACTCAGCGATGTAGCTTATGTGTACCCTATCCTAGCTCGGTGCTTACTCAAGACAAGACACAATTCGACTTAGTCTTTATTTGTAAAGTGTACTGTATACTTGCAACCTGAATTGTTACTAGCTGCTTACTTAATATTGTATTTAGCAATTACCAAAATATATTGGCTTTAGTAAATTAATTAAATATCTAGCAGCTTCCTATCCTACATGTAAAAATTGACACATGCATACATGCTTGATCACATTATCGTTAACGTTATCGTCATTGATTTAGATCTAAAACAACGAAATATAAATTCCTAAGTTTGGTTTACTAGCCTTATCTGGAATTTGTTATCGTTAATACATGTAAGAAAATGATCGATAGTCAGCTAAATGATAGTAAAAACTCCTAACCGTAATCCTAACCTAAGTGCATTTTCGTGGCTAGGCACAAGGAACCTAGAATCGTTCACGTGATGGATCCTCGCCACTACTAAACACCGATTGTATAGCTTGACACTCTGTTAGATAATCAAGCCGTAGTAGAAAACAAGTAAAAGAATTCCGAAGAAATTTCTTTATCAATTGTTACAACTAAATTGAATCTATTTATAGCTAACTGGAAAAAGTACCTGTCGATTTCAAAATTTGAATTATTGTTCTGCCAATATGGCTAACAATAATGGAAGCGATTTCGCCCCCTTCGTTTTGCCAAAATTAGTAGAATCGACAAATACTAATTCGTAATTGATTGTACTAATATTTCTAGGTTGCATTATACAAACAAATTTAAGTTGTTAATAAGTTTTGTAATCTATTTGTAATCACATTTTAAATTCGTTCTTAAGTTTCTTTAACTGATTTTCTTTCTTAGCAGCTTATTTGTTGGATGATGCTACAATAATTTTAAAGCCTACATTGAAAAATATTTAATTTTCCTGTGTCCAGACTGTACACCGTTTGAAAGGAATCATTCGTTAATGATGCTATTTGACTATGGAATGAATTACCTACAGATTAAAGCCGCTGAGAAATTCAAAATAATTAATAACTGGAATATTTAAGAAATCATCAGATACCAGCTTGTTCTTTAATTTTAGTTTAAATTCACCTAGATCTTTCAATGTATCTTTAATATAAGCATCAATAAGTATGATATTCGATACTATAAGCTCCTTTAACAAATTATACCAAAAATTATCAATTTGAAGGTAAGCCCAAGACAGAATATATCCATACGCAATTTAATTGATAAATATATTAAAGATGCAATCGTTACGAAATAGTTACGTCCAACAGAGAAATGAAGTATTCACCTAAGTTGAACATGTATTTAAAATCCAATATCAATCTTTGCTATTATCACGAACATGTGAATGTGGAACTTCAAATAGCATTGATCATGCATTGATATGCAAACAGTGAGCGAATTAGGAATTGAAGTTTTATCTACAGTTTGCAAGGCTGTTTCTATAGAGCTTCATTAATAGGAAAAATTAAAATTAATGGCAAGACATGCTTGACTTGACATATCATGCAGATCGTTTTGGGAACAATTACAAAAATCTCTGCTTGATGTACGGATTACACATTCCAATAATCCATCAAATCAGAGTAAAATAGTTGCTCAAATTGTGTCCGAACTCGAGGCTTCCAAGAAAAGAGCATATTATGATTGTGTGCAGATAATTGAACATACTTCATTTACCCCTTCATATTTGCCACTAATGTTGTTATGGAAGGAGAAGCTATTCGATATCATGCATTACCTACTGAAATGTTAAGCAATAAAATGAATTGTAGTTATGCAGACAATATTATAGAAAGAAAATGTATCAAAACCTTACTCCTCTAAATTAAATTGATGTCATTTTAATTTAAGTGTTCATTATCAATTAATGGCCATATTCATATAAATATCTAATATACACGGAATATCAACTGCTAAGTGATGATTTATAATATTTGTAATGAAAATTTTTTAAAATCGATAAACTATTTTGTTATAATTTATTATCGGAAATTTTGTAATGTTAATTTTATATATTTTGTATATTTATTTTGTTAAAAAATTGTAATATTGGTGATTTTTAAATATTTTATTTTGTGATTTGGATTTTGTAGACCAAGATTATGTATTGTAGACTAAAAAAATTAAAATCCAATATCGAGGAATACATACAATAAATATAAATCAAATGAGAAAAATCAAATTCCTCGGAGAAAAGTAAGATTCATTTATAAAATCGATAAACTTAATGTAAAGCTTGGCCTAAGTTCAGCAACTAAATGTCCGTTGAATCTAATGTAATTAAATAAGATTTAATGCACTCTGTGGTGAGCATTATATCAGTTATTGCGGTCAGCAACTAAGCAAAAGAACAAAATAACATGAAACTAATTCAACCATTTCAAAAACATCTAAAAAATTGTGGATTAAGTTATGAAGTAAAAATCCTTCGAAATACAAAACAATATTTCTTCTAAATAGCGTGACCAGGAGTATGTAAGTAGAAGAATATTATCCTACTAATTATATTTAGTAGACTATGGCAGAACTTGTAAAAAATATTGACAGGTTCATGCTTAAGTTATCTTCTTCTTAGAATCAGTACAATTTCAATGCTGCTAATGTCTCGTTCACTTTGGGAGACAGTGGCTGTATTGCAAAAATTTGTTATGCCAGGTTGCTTAAATAAAATTTCAGGTTGCTTAATAAATTTCAAACAATTAATTTTAATTTACATCAATATTGAATTAAATGATTTAGTTAATTAATGTAGCAAACACAAGGCGCCTCTATTTAACACACGTAGTATGGATTATTGGAAAATTATCCAGTAAACTCTAATTTTTATTTCAACCTGTTATTATTGCAAAGAGGAAAATTCACGCCTGATCTAATTAAATTGTCTGCATATGAGATAAGGCTATAATTGGTAAAATATTGCATGTCATTTACATAAATAATCACAATTAAGGGACAAGAATACAGTCTTATATAATAAGTCGGTGCAAAAAAATATGAAAATTATAACTCACTGAATTCCTTGAGCTAGAAAATTTGAGATTAATTATCTGCTATTATTATCCTCATCTTTAGGCCATAATTTTTATATAATATTTATGATTGATAGAGTCAAATATTTTTTCTTACATAGAACATAGATAGTATCTCCAGTCTTCGGCGTTTGTAAAGTGCACAACTGGTTGAAAAATTTCTTCGATATCCCGGCAAATTGCTCATCCGAAATAATACTACATTTTTAAAAGCATTCGTAAATTTGATAAGATAGAAGTTTCTCAAATATTTACATTTGTAATTTGAGGTAAAAAATTGGTGTGAACGCTTAGTTTTAATGCAGTCACTAAAAACAATAAAATTTATTGAGATATCTAATTAAAGGTTATCAACACCAGAACTACCGCTTGGGTAGTTTCAATTTCAACCCAAAACACAAATTTTATTTGATTAATAATTCATATACTATAAACCAGGTACTATATTTTGACTTTTATGTGTGTTGATGATCCTGTTAAATTCTGTGAAAAATTTTGTTTATTTTTGCATGCAACTTTGAAATGAAGTGTGATTTTTAAATTATTGTCAAGGAATGCTAAATTATAGTTTCAATATCGTAGGAGCAATTTCGACACTTTTAACTAATATTAATAAGTAATTTTTCAAAGTAATACTTATAAAAATAAGCATTTCCTCAGTGCCGATTAGAATTCATGTTTTCTACATTAACGCTTGACAATAAGTAAGTAAGTAATTACAATAGAAATTGAGATTCAAACATATTCTTAACACAATATTTGAAAATGTTATGTAATAGAATTTGAGATAAACAGATTTGTATTGTATAAAAAATACCCTGAACAAAATAGATATTTTGAATTTCAAAATTTTGACAAATTGTATAATTCAGTAGCACAATAAAAATGTTCTGTCAGTTTCATCGTTATCGGTTGTCTTTTTAATAAGAAAGTCATGATGTATTAATTGTCTGTGTCTATATAACTATGGTTTATAAATGATGCAGGGGTATCAGTAGCTAGAGTTGAAGCTGCACTTTTTGTCTGCACACATTTAGTAGTGAAAAGTGAATATAGATGAGACCGAATTTCTTTGATAACAAATGCATACAAAAAGAAATTTATAGAATTATTTAAAGCATGAAGTATTTCTTCAAATTGATCCAGCAAATCCGCAATTTTCCGCACCTTGCAGTCAACGTATCCTAAATTGGCGTAAACGTGAAAAGCAGTGGATAGTCCAGTTGGTATTGTTAGTAGAAGAAATGCTCCACTTATTGTTAGAAAAATTAATGTTGCACGTCGTTCCACCTTAGAATCTTTTAAGCTTGACCTACCCATTCGAATTATTGTCACCATTAAGTACATATTCAAAGCAACTACAATTAATACTGGGAGGAACACATTCAATATGATTAAAATAACAATCACAAATACCTTATGATCCTCTTTATTAGGCTTGCATCTCTTTTCAGATGATTCACCGGTATAAACATAAATAATTAATGGACAAAAAATGATATAAATCAATGCCTGTCCAATGATGGTGATCTGAAAAGGCAAACGAGAAGAGTTGGAATAGTTCCTGTAAAAATAGGGAAAGCATACAGCTGCAAAACGGACAACGGTCATGAATACAATCATCCAATTAGCAGCGTAGGTCGTCACATAGTCCAGAGACATTTCTAAATGTTTTATATTTATATGAATCAAGTTTAATCAGGTCGCAAAGCAGACTACGCCAATGCAACCCATTCTAATTTTCACATAACCTGAAAAGAGTTACATTCATATGCACTTAATACTATGTAAATAATATCTCAGAAATAATCCTAAAACACATCTTAAAAATTATGCAATTAAATTTTGAGCATAACTAATGTCATAAAAATTAATGCATTCAGTGTAAAAACACGAAAGTGAATCGTTTCTGTTCTGTCACGTTCGCTAAAGTTTCTTCGGTTGCCTTCATGCAATTCTTATGAGCATTTGCATTTGGCATATTCAAAACCTTGTTAAGTTGAAACGCTTTATCAAATTTGTGGGAAAATAATGCATCAATTGGAATATTTTTAAATTCGTCTTGTTGTTGCTATTAGACTAGATTTCAAGTAATTCATCAATTTTCATATTTAATCCTTTTTTCCTTTTTTATCAACACCATTTTGGGTATATAAATATCTTTTCTTCATTAAATGTTGATCAGGCCCGTAGCCAAGGGGATGCTAAGCATCCTCTGAAATATTTGTTAAGCGAAATTAGCATCCCCTAGAACTTTTTTAAAATAAAACAAAATACTGATTTAGCAATCATAGCAAGGATGTCCGTAGCCTGCAAAGTGTTTTTTTTAAACATTATTGTTTTGTTTATTTATCTAGTAAACAGTATAAATGGTCACGTTTATTATAATATTAAAACTTCTATATGTAACATAGACTGCAACTTAACAACAGTTTTAGAATATATTCGCATGTATATATAGTGCTACATATAGTGCTCGACTTCTGCACTATGAGAAGTAATTATTGCACATCTATTGAGCGGTGAAGGGGAGTTAGAGATTGCAGTCAAGCATCATACCAGCATGTTCTAAGCAGTAGGTGCGCAAGAGCTATGCAATTTTCAATTTTACACAAAAGCGAAATATCAAATTATTAATTTTTTTGGATATTTATGAAATCTACCAATACATTTTGGAAAACTATTATTTGAGAACTATATTTAACAACAAATAACATAAAATACCTTGTTTCAGATTTTTTTCAATAAAATTATCAAAAATTTTTATTGTTCGGAATGAAATACCAATTGAAAAAAACATTAAAATAAGAACTTTAATTGATTTTGGAAAACTATTATTTGAGACACTATATTTAACAACAAATAACATAAAATACCTTGTTTCAGATTTTTTTCAATAAAATTATCAAAAATTTTTATTGTTCGGAATGAAATACCAATTGAAAAAAACATTAAAATAAGAACTTTAATTGATTTTTAATTTTTTCATTGTACCAATAATAGCAGTATTCGATTATTAGTTCATAGATTTTCAATATAATATGTAAATGTCTACAGTGCTATTATTGAACCTAAGCACTCTGAAATAGTTGAAAATTACAGTTTAAACTAAATGATTCAGGTCACAATAATGTCCAAAATTCAAAGAAATTTTTAATAACAGTGCAGATAGTCCCACATTTTTAATGGAAAAGTTCAATGAATATTGATGCACATATTAACCTTAAGCAGCGTGGCGTCCGTTTTAAAGGACAAATCGTTTTTCAAAATGTCTTCAAGGCCTACTACCAAATTTGAAAAATTTGGGGAATGGGTAGGTCTATTGGGAAAACTTAGAGCAATATTGAAAATTTCCATTGAAACGTATTGCTGTGGTTGAATTTGTTGAAAATATTAACAAGTTTTCTTTGAAATTTCGAATTTTTGAAAAACATAATTTTTATGTATTTATAAGATTATGAAACCATGATATGTGCAAAGCAGAGTTAGAATTGGGTTGGGCCTGAAGTTGGGTCGGGCTGGGCCGGGCCGGGCTTGGGCTTGGGTCGGATTTTCGACATGGCAATTTAGGCCGGGCCGGGTTTGGACCTGATGTTTTAATTGATATTTGAAATATAAGAAAAAATTCACTTGACAACTTAAAATTGACAAATACCATTCTCTTGCCGTAGGGCATAATACTCAGCAGGGATTACAATATTTTAAAGAGTGTTTACTTCAAAAAAAGTATTATTATAATGACTCTAAATACCTTCTGGTATTCAGGCCACCTGATTATGCTTAACGCTTTGTTGCAAGCATCCATTTAAAGATTAATAAACAAAAATACAAACATATTATCTATATTTAGGCTACCTCTTATTTTAAGGGATATATTGCATGGATATGCAGGAAAGTATTATTTTCCTTGAAACATTACATAAATTGTTCTAAAAAATGAAATTAACAACATTTTAAATGAAATTCGTGTAAAAACTTGTGAAATTTTTTTAGTGAAACTTCAGTAGTTTTGAAGTACGTTTAAGAATAAATATACAAATTAAAATAAGCAAAAATTTCATTTTTATATAGAGAATTAATTTTTAAGAAATGATTGGATAAAATAGTAGTAGAATATAAATGCCCTTGTTGTAGTTCCCTTTTCTTAAGGATTGTTTACATGCAAACGGCTAATTGAAATAATCGATTTCAGTGGAAAATTGGCAGTTAAGTTTTGCTATGCCAGTTAATAATAAAATATCTGGAGATTAAAAATATTGAAAGATCGTTGTCAGCTATGCCAACAATCACCATTATCTCACTTAACAATACAATACTATCAAAAGCATAATTTTTATGTGTTGCATAAAAGTCTAAGCAAAATATTAAAATGTAAGCAGTTGCATTTATAAAAAGCGGAGACACACCTCATTTATATTGTGCACTCTGATTTTTGAGATTTTATTATTTTGTGAGATAAAAGCGTTTCCTTATTTTAAGAAGAAACCAACAAAAAGCTAAAAATATTCTAAACACTTTAGGGTTAATCTATGAACAAATTTAAAACAATTTACAAAATATTTGTCTTCATTTGAAAATGCATATTCAATAATATTTCGTAGCCAAATGCAATCATTTAGAGGTGGGGCTCACATCTGAGGCAGAAATGGTTGAACCCCCTAGCCCCCAGGCCGACTGCCCTGTATAACACGTTTATTGTATTAAGTTTAACAATGCAATTTGAGTTTCAACAGAATTGAATTAGCATGCACCTATGCACATATTAATCAATACATTATGCAAATTATCCAATCAAATTCATATTGTAGTGAATATGGGCCTCTATGAGGCAAACGACACTATCAGTGGCGAAAAAAATAATTTGGGTCGGGCTTGGGCCAAATAATTAGTATTTTGAAATTGGCCGTGTTGGGCTTGGACCTAAGCTGTACTGGGCAGAGCCGGGCTGGGCTTGGGCTTAAAAAACAGGCCCAATTCCAACTCTGGTGCAAAGATATTCCAAATCCATTCAGGCGTGCAGTGTGAAAAGTCAGAAGTCATGGCACGCCTCGATGGGACAGAGCTAGGTCGTGAATTTATAGCGAAAAAACTAGGCTCTCCTCTATCACGTGGTGCTATTAGATTGAGCATAGCATTAATAATTTTTGAGCTATGGGCGTTAAGCAATTTGTATATGGTCATTAAAAATTTTCAAAAGTCTTCATTGTGCTTAAGAATAATAAAAAATATATAAAATGTACTTTTCAGGACTAAATATTATGAGTAGTAGTGTGAAATCCGCGGTAGAATTTTTTCATTTATGGTTCCAATCTCATGTTTGTCACATTCCCATTGAAAAAAATTAGTCCCAGGCTCCAGTCCCATGAACTGATATCAGTTAATTTCATTGCACTGAGTGATCTATCATAAACCTAATTCAAATATAGCCTATATTAAATTAGTGCGAATTAATATGGTAAAATGCAGCAAAAAAATTAATACATTATTTGACATAAGTAGTTTGAAAATGGTTTATACAGGTAATTTGTTGGCTGGATTTGCAATTACAGAATTTGCAGGGGAGGACCAGTGTTTCCTCCAGGCAACAGAAACATACTATTTTCATTTTAGCCCTATTCACACATAATCATAAACTTTTAGATTCTTAGCACTTAACATGTTTAAGTTAGTGTTGGAAATATTGTTTAAATGTATTTTTTTGAAGACATTGCCCTTGGCTACATTTGAGCGGGATTTAAATTTAAGTTTCTATATAGAAGTCCTATGTTTTATCTTACTATGCTTTATGTAGTGGTTTATACTTGTAAAAGTAGCTTAGAAATGTGTTATGAACAAAATAAGTGCCCAAATATTACTGAATACCTATCTCACGCTTCATAACGACAGTGGAAGTTTAGAGTGTTGCCTGGAGGCAACACTGGGCCTTCATGGGAAAACATAAAAATTGGGGTACATCATCAAAATTGGTTTATATAGATAGTAGACATTATTACATCTCTATGGTTTATAAAATTACACCAATTGTAGTAATTAATTTCTGGAACATAAAAGTACAACTATAAAACTGCAACAAATATCTAGCTAAAGGAGAAAATATTCTGAAATTTCAAAGTATATTGGTATTCAATTGATGGATAATACCTACTGTCTTCTACTTTATTGAATTGCTATGTAGTTATTCTGAGTCATTGCTTGTTGTGGACAAACTGGACTCTCTACAAGGCAAACATTGTTTCGAAACAATGGTACATGTATATTTTCTACCAAATGTTACATGTTTCAGTAGTGAATGCTTGGATACTTTTTAAAGAAAATGCACACAATCCTGACAACAAAAAGCCTATGATATTGCGAAAGTTTATCCTAATACTAGCTGAGTCTTTGACAGTCTGTGATAGGAAAGAGCAAAGTTCAAGAAAGAAGCCAAGACTCTCATTGCACAACGAAATTCGATTTGATGGCCTGAACCACATGCTTCTTTATGAGGAGAAGAAACAGAGATGCAAACAGTGTATAAAGAGTATTGTTTACTCTAAATGCTCAAAGTGTGATGTCCACCTTTGCATTAGAAAAGAGAGAAATTGCTTCATTACATACCATAGCAGATAAGCTTTTTTTAAAAACAACAATTTTGCTTTTACACACCTACATTTATGAGTGACCTTTTATGGATACATTGTGTATAGTACATATTTATTGCATTTTAGAATCAATTTCTATTTCAAATTTCTGCTTTATGTCACATATTTATAAGCTTATATGTTTATCATAAATTTTCTATGCACACCATTTTCAAATTTCTAAAATTTCCTGCTTTTATCTATGTAAGATTTTGAATATAATTTTGTGTTCTGTGTATATTTATAGAATTTTACTTNTATGTAGTTATTCTGAGTCATTGCTTGTTGTGGACAAACTGGACTCTCTACAAGGCAAACATTGTTTCGAAACAATGGTACATGTATATTTTCTACCAAATGTTACATGTTTCAGTAGTGAATGCTTGGATACTTTTTAAAGAAAATGCACACAATCCTGACAACAAAAAGCCTATGATATTGCGAAAGTTTATCCTAATACTAGCTGAGTCTTTGACAGTCTGTGATAGGAAAGAGCAAAGTTCAAGAAAGAAGCCAAGACTCTCATTGCACAACGAAATTCGATTTGATGGCCTGAACCACATGCTTCTTTATGAGGAGAAGAAACAGAGATGCAAACAGTGTATAAAGAGTATTGTTTACTCTAAATGCTCAAAGTGTGATGTCCACCTTTGCATTAGAAAAGAGAGAAATTGCTTCATTACATACCATAGCAGATAAACTTTTTTTAAAAACAACAATTTTGCTTTTACACACCTACATTTATGAGTGACCTTTTATGGATACATTGTGTATAGTATACATAATGTACATATTTATTGCATTTTAGAATCAATTTCTATTTCAAATTTCTGCTTTATGTCACATATTTATAAGCTTATATGTTTATCATAAATTTTCTATGCACACCATTTTCAAATTTCTAAAATTTCCTGCTTTTATCTATGTAAGATTTTGAATATAATTTTGTGTTCTGTGTATATTTATAGAATTTTACTTCATTTTATCATGTATTGAACATTTTTTAAAGTGTTAATTTAGCAACAGAAAGAGTTCTGCAATAGAACAATATTTTCAGTCATTTTCCCATGAAGGCCCAGTGTTGCCTGCAGGCAACATGGCAAATTTATGACTTCTACTACACATTGGCAAAAAATATTCTTAGGACTTAGTTCCTAGGTCAAAATAGATTTCCTAAATAAATTTCGGAACATAAATCCTATTTAAAGTATAAGTGGGCTTTTCCGGGTTAAGTAAAATTCCACTCTTGAGCAAAAACTTATAAAGAAATTTATTTACTGATTATAAGTTGCTTAAATTTGCACCTATTTATTTACATTTATAGAATTGCTCAGAAAATTTATGAGTTCCAGTAATGCTTTACACTTATCAAGGCAGTTTTTACTTTTAAAAAAACATGTGCAGGAATATAGACCATGCACATATTGTGAGTGTTTGTGCTCTCTTATGCAATATCAATAATTCCTAAACACAGTTTTCTGCAAATACCCTCACCTAGAATTATATATTGAGTAATTAGCATCCCTTAAGTAATAAGGCTGGCTACCGGCTTGATGTTGATAGACTGTCTAATATCACGAAGACGATATTTATATAGGGTGTGAAAAAAAAAGTTCGTTTTTTTGCATTGATAATTTTTGAACAAAAATATTTTAGTATATCTCACGTATGAAATGTAAAGAGCACAGGTAAGATATTGTCATATGTAATTGCCATCAATTGAAATTTTATTTTGTAGGTCCTTCTTTAAATGATCTAATTGGACATTTATGTCAGTGGCATTCTCGAAATTCATCAGTGGAATCAAGCGTTTTAGTCCTGAAAACTTCAAAATTTCTGAAAACAAATCTAACAATCAAATTGACATCAGGTGAGTAGAACTGCTCTTACCCAAGTTTTGACTTAGTTACAAAAAAGCTTCTTTCCTCGTGTGTTGACGATTCCGCGAATATCTCCATTTTTTCATGGCATTGTATTGATTTTTGGGAAGATTTTAAGAAGAAACATCAAGCAATGAGTTTCTTAGCCTTTTGTGCGTTTGATACATGCTGGTATGTTCAAAAAATAATACGAAGAAAACCAACTTTTTTGTCACACCCTATATATATCGGTGATAACTTATCTTAGAATACACGTTGTCGATTCGAGGATATCTACCATAAAAATGGTGTGTATTTTGGCGGACTTACACATTTTATTTATCAATGAAATTAAAGACTTTGCATATTCCGCACTATGCGAATGTTGCATGACAAATTTCAAGTTCAAGGTAGATATAGGTAGTATAGCCTATAAGCAGACGAGAAATCTGTGATAATATTTCTCACAATTGAAAAATAGGTAAATTAGAAAAGGATATTATCAACGATATGTGATATCGAACAAGCGTATATATATATATATATACAAATTTGATGTTAACACATAATTATAGACAAATTTGTTTTTGGCCGTAGGAAGAGGATATATTTTTTTTAGCTTGAATATGAATATCAATGCATAAATGTAACTACTCAAATAAGCTTTAATTTTTAACGATTCGGTTAAAACGGTTAAGTTAAGAAGCAATCCTGTCCGGGTAATCCTGTTAAAGTATGTTGGGACGAACAGCAATAATTATCACAATAATTATTAAAATAATATTTAATAATTTTTAGTAAATACTAGTAAAATCTTTACAGTTTCAGATGATGAAAGCATAAATACATGCATTTGCCTTATCACTTCTACGTAGGTGCAAGATATATTATCTAAACAGCATTGGGTAATATTTATGCTACTTACCAATTGAGCAGAGATAGCTATTAAAGCCGAAATCGCGCCCAATGAATACTTTAATAGGATCAATTATTGTATCGAAGACCAGTGAAAGGCTGTCAGCAATAGCTAGTCCTAAAATATATGTAATAATATGTATGTTATGAATATATATATATATATATATATATATATATATATCAAATAATGAACCACTCAGTTTTCCATTTTCTCACTAGTCTACTAGAAGCCCATACATAAATTTTAGTGCATTTTTGCACAGCACACTCTGTACAATAAGTAAATTTTTTAGGACGATGACAATGACAATGACAATGATGATGCTGATGATGATGATGATGATGATGATGATGATGATGATGATGATGATGATGATAATGATGATAATGCTGTCTATGTGGACAACTTTTCTATATTTGTATCCATATTTGCTTCAAACTGTATTTTTGACATTTTTTTGAGACATTTATTATTGTACTTCTAGAACATAATTAATTATTATGACAGAATTTTTTTACCTATACCCAATAATACGAATTTACTGGAGTCTAGTATTCTACCAAAAATTTAATGATGTTTTATTTCAAACCCATATGAGCTTCTAGTAGGGAAAATATACATTAATTTATGTATATATAAACATACAAAATCATTTGGTGTTTGCCCGCTTTCAGTCCGATGTATATTATAGTATAAATTTAATCAGGGAAATGCACCTTTTATGAAGAAAATCGCGGTGAAAGAAAGACCTTGTTTAATTCTTCCTGCCATTATATAGGACAATGCGTTAAAGAATAATCCAAAAATTCCTATGACCATAGTAATGACCATGATGAAGAACTTTGTGTTCTTCTCAAAGTGACTATCTTCACAATATTCAGTAGAGTTAACCATTTTGCTAAAAACATCTACTTAAAATGACTAATGGTTTCTCAATTGAATGGCTTGCCAATTTTATTCTAATCATTGCTTCCGTTAACTTAATTGTTAGAGCGTATTCTGTTCACTTTAGTTTATTACTCTTACTACAAATTATTTAAAGTTGTAGAAGCTAATGGGACATGAAAATAAATCTATTCAATTAATTTTCAAAACATGAAAATTATTTAAAATTTCAAACAGGGTACAATTTTTCTAGAAAAAGAAATAAATTTTTTTGCAGTCTGCATTAATTTATACAGTATTAACAATGGTTTTCAAAAACACATTGGCCTACATTTTTATCACAAATAACTTAAATTATGCAATAAAACCTTTATTTTTTGGTACTGATAACCAAAACACATTAATTTTTTATTGATTGCTTTGCAAATGGTGTCAAAAATAACACATTTTCCTATATCAGCTGGTTTACAGGTTGTCCATAAAGTCTGGACACAATATAATTTCATAATTTCGCCACTATCTAAATAAGTGAACTTCTTTCCGGATAAAGTAATTAAAATTTTAAATTAAGCCTCCATAGCCACTGAGAACTATAAGTTTAAATATTTCTTGAAGAATGGATGCAAAAAATATGAATAATTTTAAAGCCTACATTGAAAAATAGTTAATTTTCCTGTGTCCAGACTTTACGGACACCCTGTACATGAAATATTCTAGTATTGCTATATTCCCTAAACTTTTCAACGTGGGGCATTCCCTCCTCACCCCATCCGATTAATCTTGTGATTACTATTCAATAATTTGTGCATCTTTCTTAATGAGCATTGGTGACTCTTCCTAAAATTTGTTTCTAAATATCTGCTCATTTTATGTATGATATTGTTTTTCAATCGGGGGCATAGTCTTTCTATTTTCGGGATAACTTATTTTTGTTAGTGAGAAAAAGAGGTAAATGAGTAATGCAAGAAAATAATATTTGATAATTTAAGAATGAACTCTAATAAATTAAAACATTTTCATTTCGTTATATCAATACGTAATCAATACGTAACTTTAGTGTTTTGCTCTATTCCAAAAGCCTATCGTGTAACATCCACTTTAGAAAGCCTGCATTTGCCATCAAATTTATAGCTTCTTTGCAACAATTCTTTATAATTCAGATTTCATTATTTTTATATTCGAATGGGCGGTATTTTTATGAATCAAAAACTTCCGGTTTAGTTTTTGAAATTAGCAGAGTAATTTCTGTAGTTATACTTAATTAAATTATTGCCTTTGCCACCAATTGCAAATTAACATATTTTTCTGTCAATGAATGTTTATTTATATAAGAGGTGAAAAGCAGCGGGTAGCAATTGCCAGGGCCTTACTTAAAGATCCACCTATTATGTGCTTTGACGAAGCTACCTCATCTTTAGATTCCATCACTGAACAGGTTCGCATTATACTTACATTTTATCGTAGGACAATTACAATACTGCCATTTTTTAATAACTATTAATAAATGACAATATCATGCATAAAGTAGTAATATTTCAGTAAACTAAATCGACTTAAAATGGTATATAATACTTTCATATATATATATATATATATTTGTTGCTTGAATACTAAGCTTCTTTATCATTTTCTGAAAAAACAACGAAAATTTTAATTGAGTGTACTTTCGGTACTTACTGTACCATCGTCAGTCGAAAAACAAAAATTATGTGGTGATAAAATTATAAATTTACAAATCATTAATTAAACTAAAATAAGTGAAGAGTTTGATTACTCTTTGTATTTAAATAAGGTTTCTCTTCCTTAATATATATTGATTCTGCGATCTTGGTGCATTTGTGTTTCATTAAAATATTAAAATCAGATGTTGATGCTTTATGTATTTTTGAGTGCATATAAATTTCGGATTGTAAGTGTCCATANATAAAATTATAAATTTACAAATCATTAATTAAACTAAAATAAGTGAAGAGTTTGATTACTCTTTGTATTTAAATAAGGTTTCTCTTCCTTAATATATATTGATTCTGCGATCTTGGTGCATTTGTGTTTCATTAAAATATTAAAATCAGATGTTGATGCTTTATGTATTTTTGAGTGCATATAAATTTCGGATTGTAAGTGTCCATATATATCTACTTTACGAGTATCCAATGACAATGAATAATGTTACTAAAGCCACTTTAAATTTTGACATGACATTTTCATTAATTTTGAAAATACTTTATATATTTAATTAATCAATTATTATTTATTTATAAAACTGGCTTAATTAGTTCCGAAGATACAAAATATTGGTACACTATATTGAAGTATGTTCATATTTAAATGATTAAATTTCCTAGGAAATCATATTATTTAATATTCCTTGCTGTATTTGAAAGAGTAATAGTTGTAAGTAAATGTTTACTGCTGATTCTGTAACTGGGCCGATTTTATGATTCTATGATTTCGTAGAGGAATCTGTCTCTGACACCCTCTCACTTACTATTCCCAATAATTAGGACTTTTCCTACNGTTCGCATTATACTTACATTTTATCGTAGGACAATTACAATACTGCCATTTTTTAATAACTATTAATAAATGACAATATCATGCATAAAGTAGTAATATTTCAGTAAACTAAATCGACTTAAAATGGTATATAATACTTTCATATATATATATATATATATTTGTTGCTTGAATACTAAGCTTCTTTATCATTTTCTGAAAAAACAACGAAAATTTTAATTGAGTGTACTTTCGGTACTTACTGTACCATCGTCAGTCGAAAAACAAAAATTATGTGGTGATAAAATTATAAATTTACAAATCATTAATTAAACTAAAATAAGTGAAGAGTTTGATTACTCTTTGTATTTAAATAAGGTTTCTCTTCCTTAATATATATTGATTCTGCGATCTTGGTGCATTTGTGTTTCATTAAAATATTAAAATCAGATGTTGATGCTTTATGTATTTTTGAGTGCATATAAATTTCGGATTGTAAGTGTCCATATATATCTACTTTACGAGTATCCAATGACAATGAATAATGTTACTAAAGCCACTTTAAATTTTGACATGACATTTTCATTAATTTTGAAAATACTTTATATATTTAATTAATCAATTATTATTTATTTATAAAACTGGCTTAATTAGTTCCGAAGATACAAAATATTGGTACACTATATTGAAGTATGTTCATATTTAAATGATTAAATTTCCTAGGAAATCATATTATTTAATATTCCTTGCTGTATTTGAAAGAGTAATAGTTGTAAGTAAATGTTTACTGCTGATTCTGTAACTGGGCCGATTTTATGATTCTATGATTTCGTAGAGGAATCTGTCTCTGACACCCTCTCACTTACTATTCCCAATAATTAGGACTTTTCCTACCATTATTTAATAGTAAGACAGTGCGAATAATTTAGGAATCTGAATAACGATGCCATCATAAAAATCAGTTTTGGAATGAAATTCTCTTTCGAGTAATCAGGTTAAAAGATTGCTAGAAAGTGTAACTGTGGCGTTTTCGGTTCTATGTTCCAGCTTGGTCAAATATAGTCAAAACTCAATTGCAGTGTATTGGAAAAGTATTCTCTATACATTCGATTGAAAAAGACTGCCATGCAATATATTTGACACTTAAGCTAACAAAAAAATAGTCCAAATCTTGATATGCAGTAAATCAACAAGCAATCGTTTTGTATAATCTAGAAAACTGATAAATTGATTTATCAAATCTTCATTTCAATTTGATACATGCAACCTGTTCTTAATTCTATGCATATATTGGTTGGTTGAACACAGTTAAACATAACAGTCTCTTGAATTTAGTCGCAAATGTGTGGGCGTGAAGATATGTCATCTTACTAGATTTTCAGTGCACTTAATTTCTGGTGTTAATGTCCACCTTACTATTGTTCTTAAAATATCTGCTACATATCATGCACATAAAACTACTTGGATTTATATAACAAAACACAATATTCAGGAAGCCATAATAAACAATATATTTAAAGTTTGTGACAACTTTCATTAGATTTGAGATTGTTCTCTTAGAAAAATGATTTTGTTTAAAGTATTGGAAATTATGAGTGCCCGCTACCAAAAAATGCAAAACTGGCGATAACTGTTTAGGCGCTCTTGTTATTTAATTCGATGAAAAATATTTTGTCATTCATTTGGCAATTAAATATTTTTATCATAGCTTAATAGCTCTGTGCATGCGCACCATAAATGGAATCATATATTTTTCAACAAGCAACAAATTTGTTTACCCGACAGTCAAACATTAACTAGGCATATTATGGTGTCCAACATGTAACTGTTAATCATACTGTTAACACTATTCTGGAGAGGTGAGTTTAATTAAATGTCCAGTCAACAATATATGCATTTACTTAGCACATACTTTACAATGTGGAATTTGAATCGAGAAGTATTTAAAACATTAACAAACAGTTTGCAGTGAAAAATGATCTGTAAAAATGTCTAGTTGTTTTTTGATATAGTAACATACAATGAATGCTCCAAAAAATTAAAATTCTTAATTGACGACAATTTATTTTTTCTCTTCGGTAGTTTTGATCTCCACGGTATTCTTTAACAATATGTGACAATACTATCAGCAATTCTTAAAGTTAGAAAATTTTACAAAACAAAACAACTAAAATATTACACCCACTAAAATTTCATTTACCTAAATAATCCCGATTGTATCATTTGAAACCCCTCAATATGAATTCAATTAATTTTTTAGAATTTTAAACCCAATTTTTTACATTTTGTTATAATGTTCAATTTATTCAATTGCTAAGTTTCTGTAGGCGAGTAATGCCAAAGTTAAATAGAGCAATTCATAAATAAATTTTTCATTATTCATTTTTTTAGAAAGAACAGGTGAAATATTTACCAGTGGTTGTTAGATATGCAATTTTACCGAGATAAGGAAATGCATCCTATCATGAGGATTAATATTGTTAACCCTACTGTACAATGTTAACACAATTTCATGACTTACGCTTCAAATACCTTCAAGAAAATTTCATATAGGATAATTTTTATTAGTATACTGTGATCAATACAATCAAAAACCTTATCTAAGCAGGCAATAGCTACGCATTTATTTGCGTCTACTGATATTTTTCATCTTCAGTAGCATTTAATATGGCATCACTACTTGAGAAAATTTTACGTAATCCAAATTGATTATTTGAGTGTAGGTTGTACTTATTTAGGTATTCCATTATTTGAACATACAATAATAACACTTTGCTTATTAGAGAAGCAATTGAGATGGCCGAAAATTTTTTGCATGAAATGGAAAATTTTTTTTAAAAGTAGGAGTAATAGGAGCAAGTTTAAAATTATCCGGAAATAATTACACTTTATGAATCCATTAAATGTATAATTTAAGCACTGTCTATAACACCTGCAGTGATTTTAGGTGCTCATGAAATATTTTTTAAGACCCACTTGATTTTTAAGGCCTAAAACTAACAAATCAAGCGGTCACTCGAACACTCATTCATGGGTTCTTAAAATTACTAAAAACATCATTGCAAATCCCTTGCATTTTATCTGTCATGAATGCATTAAATGTATTTCTTCCCGTATTATTTTGCTCACATTACTCCTACTTTTTAGAAAAATGATCTATCAATTGCCACTAATTATCAACCAATCTCAATAACTTCTCCAATAAACAATTATTCCAAAGATTAATACATAATCAAATAATTGAACATTTAAATAAGCATAATTTATTATCAAACACCCAATTTGCTTTCCGCAAAAATATTTCAACAACTAATGCACTATTAAATGCAACTGAAAAATGGCGAGCGTCACTCGATTTTAACACATGTATATTTGTAGCTATAGCCTGCTTAGATCTCTCAAAAGCATTTGCTTCTATTAATCAAAACATAACAATTGAAAATTCTTACTTAAATAAGACAAGAGATTCTTTATTCAGATAAAAGTTAACAATTAAATAACTGATAATTTATCTGAATAGCGTCATTAAATTCACAAAAACACATATATACAATTCACATAAATTACAAAAGAAAGCTTGCAGGCTATGGATAAATTACTATAGTACTATTTTAATAACGACTTATAGTATAGTCATTGTTATAAAATTTGTATCCTACTCATGACTTATCAGAAATATATTTTGCTTAAGGAAGATTTTTAAATACTTTTTAAAAGTTTTTAATTTTTCAATACTTATCATTTCTTTAGGTAATGAATTCCAGGTTCGAATGGCGATATTAATGAAGGATTTCTTTAAAACATTTTTCTTATACTTAACGCATGCAAAAAGCTTTGATCTTGAATTCTGTTTATGGGTAAATCCCGCTATTTGAATCACATTATAAGGTGGTAGGTTTTTTGATTAGCTTGAAGAATGTCAGCAGGGTATTCAATATGATGAGTTGTTTTGAAAAGAGAATTGACTTGCTTAGTTTTCGATGAAATATCTAATGCCGATATTAATTGAATATCAAGTTTTTTATAATATATAATTGTTTATATTCGGCTGTAAAATACAAAATTCTGTCTTAGCGTCATTAATGTTCAATTTGTGCATACAAAAATATTTTGACAATAAGTTACAATTCAGTTCTATAGATTCCGCTGCTAGGTGCATTGATGAATTATCTCTGAAAATGCAGGTGTCATCGGCATTTTGGATTAAAGTGCAATTAGTTATAGGATGAGTGTCCTTTACATAAATACTAAAATGAAGAAGACCTAGAATCGTACCTTGAGGGACCCCATTGTAAACCGGTAACCATTCCGAAAAAATATCATTGAATTTAACTCTTTGAATCTTTGATTAGTATTACTAGAAAATCCTAAGTAAGATAGTTTTTCAATTAGGATAGTTTTTACTTAGGATTTTCTTGTAGTAGTAATCAATTGATAACTAGTTACCTCAATCCTTTCCATAAAATTTAATGCGAATTTGAGAAAGCCTACTTAAGAAAACTGTAAAAACTTTGTTAATCATACCAACCCTGGTTTTAAGCAAACATTTATAATTAACAAGAGATCTTAGAAACAAATGCACATGTACTTCTTAGCGACTTATCTGAAGAAGAAATTAGTTGAATTTTGTACATGTGAAGATTATGTTTGTAAAGAATCTTTTTCCTCCATAATTTCCTAAACTTTGAAACACTTCATCAAAAACATTGCAATTTTTTTATGACTTGTCTTCACATTGTACTATCATTTCAGCCTTATTGCTTATGACAGGTTTTTATTTGTTTCTAAATTCCTTCTTTGAGAACATAGGTTTTGTATTTTAACGTAGGAAACCGATTGCATGTTACATAGATTAGAAGAATTTTCATAAGCAGTATAATTGTTTTCAGATTTGTATTTTTCCGACTACTTTTATGTAGAGCTTAGCCAGGTCTATTCTTGAAATATATAGAAATATGAAAATTTTCTCGATTGTAGAGTCGCTCGGGGAAATTTAGTGCTATTTATATCTTTTTATTTCGATCTAAATCAACTGTATCTTGACGTCACTATGACGTTCCTTTTTCGAGATTAGTTTTGTTGCTATCAGTTTTGTGTCCCCTCGTCGGTGCTTTTGTTTTGCTCAAATTTAATTTACGAGGGAAAATTATTGCAAACATGTTAAACCACATTGAATATCGATTAGTGTAAACAAAGGCAGGTAAAAATGAATCTTTTTGTATAAAAACTGAGGACACTGTAGCTAATGTTCAATAGACTTTGTCTACTCTTAACTACCGCTCTTACCGTTGTATCTTTTATTTATCTATTACTTTAAATGATATTTATTGCTTAAGATCGGCGACAATTCGGGAGTGCCTTCATTAGCACGGGGCGACAAGTTGCTCCTGGGGATCTTTCGAGTCCGAATTGTGGTTCTTTAAGTTATGTATACGGTTA
>CABFPE010000365.1:725287-763818 GCA_900660155.1 Hofstenia miamia
GAAATTGGATGTGGAGATCCACTTTGGGCAGACTCCCACTGAAAGATCAATGCAGAGGTTACTGCTTTGGTTCGTCACCTAAAAAGTGAATAGTTAATTGTGGTTACGTAATGTAATAGAAGAAACTAAGCAAGCAGTAACATTTAGTAAATCCTTACCCGCAATAACACAGTCAATGTTACAAGGTAACAATGAATCAATGGTGATAAAGCCTGGTAGAGGATATTACAGCATCTTATAATCTTTCATAATGTATTCTTTCATAATCTATATTAGAATCATGGGACAGGAATAATTATAGACTTTTGAGAATAACAATATCACAAATTTTTATATTTAAGTTTTTTTAGTAAGCTTGTCATCAACCATTGCTTAGTCTTAACCCTAGCAGGTGGCAATAAAATGAGCCCACAAATATATTATTCTAAACTTGAAAACTTGGTGGCAATATTACCTGAAGTAGTGTTATGTATAATAATAGTATTTTAAACTTCAAAATGAGGTGGCAATATTATCTGAAGATGTATTATGCATAATAATAGTGTTTTAAACTTAAAAATCAGGTGGCAATATTGTAGAGTTGCTCAGGGAAATTTAGTGCTAGTTATATCTTTTTATTTCGATCTAAATCCATTGTATTTTGACGTCACTATGACGTTCCTTTTTCGAGATTAGTTTTGTTGCTATCAGTTTTGTGTCCCCTTGTCGGTGCTTTTGTTTTGCTCAAATTTAATTTACGAGGGAAAATTATTGCAAACATGTTAAACCATGTTGAATATCGATTATTGTAAACAAAGGCAGGTAAAAATGAATCTTTTTGTATTTAAACTGAGGACACTGTAGCTAATGTTCAATAGACTTTGTCTACGCTTAACTACCGCTCTTACTGTTGTAACTTTTATTTATTTATTACTTTAAATGATAATTATTGCTTAAGATCNGTGCTTTTGTTTTGCTCAAATTTAATTTACGAGGGAAAATTATTGCAAACATGTTAAACCACATTGAATATTGATTAGTGTAAACAAAGGCAGGTAAAAATGAATCTTTTTGTATAAAAACTGAGGACACTGTAGCTAATGGTCAATAGACTTTGTCTACGCTTAACTACCGCTCTTACCATTGTAACTTTTGTTTATTTATTACTTTAAATGATAACTCTTGCTTAAGATCGGCGACAATTCGGGAGTGCTTTCATTAGCACGGGGCGACAAGTTGCTTCTGGGGATCATTCGATCTTTCCAGTCCGAATTGTGGTCCTTTAAGTTATGTATACGGTTACGCATAAGGAAATAATAAATCTCTCGTTCGTATTTCAACACGTACATGCACTTATAAGATCTAACACTGTGATGATACCATGCCGTTGGCTAGCACGAATATCTGGCAACTACAGATTATTTAATAGTTAGCTGAGAGATAACAATGAAAATGAGAAGTAGGTTGTTTTTTTTGATTGAGATAGAAATTAAACAAGTGAGACAGATAGGGTAGCACCAGTCAATAGGTTAAGCACTTTTCTTCTGGAAGTTCCGCTTCGGCTGGAAGCCATAGGAATTGGTCATCTTGGTTGTTACCTAAAGTAGTTTCGTTACTTGGATGAATTACCAATGTTACATCTATTAATGTTATAAGTTCTAATCTAACCTGTTTCTTGGAATCGTGGCTGCATGGAACACTAACTAAACCTTCTGCAGAGTCAATCAAGTTTCTAGCTAAGTCTTACCAGCCACCGATTCTACACGATGACCACTAACTAGAAGGAATAAGCTTAATTAAGGAAATGTTAAATGTTAAAATAATTTTAGTATTAGTAGAAATAGTAGTAAACAGACTATATTGTCAATCAAGACCTAAATAACCAAAAAATGTGAAAAATAAACACTTATTTACAAAAAAAAATTAATAATAGCTTTGATTTTCTATTTATATTTAGAAAGTTAACATTACAATCCCTTAACATATCATTAATGCCGTTGAAATTATGTTTGTGCTGAAAAACAATTTTTTAGCATTTAACTTTTAAGAATTATAATCTTAATTCGAAAAAAAAAGAAAATAGCAATCAAGAAAATATCAGAAGAATTTTCAATCTTTTTTCATTAGACTATTTACAAAAACTAAAATCATTACAAATATTTTTCAAAATTAGATCAAAGAAAAACTTCCATCAAAACTACATATTAGGACCAAGTACTATAGAAAATATAAATTTACAAAGAAATTCATGAACTATTTTATCAATTACTGTATGGATCCGTGGAACAAAGTATCATCTGAAATTAAAGAATCTAAAATTAAATAATTTAAGAAAAAAATTAAAAAAGAATAGACCAACAAATATTTGGGTATTCAAAAAATAGCCTGTAAATAAATAATATCAATTTACAACTAAGTGGAATTATAGAAAAACAATCCTTTTTTGTAATATACAAAAGTTTAAAATACATTATTATTATTATTTTGTGTACATTGAAAAATATGGAAACTCAAAATAGACAAATTAAGCACAGCAATTTCCTCGAACAAATGAGCGGGGACACAATATTGGGGCGATAAATTACTTTAATGGATAACTAGTTGAAATATTTTTAAATTTACATTTGCGCAATGAGTGTCCCTCCAATTTTCACTATTTTTCTAATCCTGATGATAGCTCACCCCTCAAATATTGTCTCAATTTGGAAAATAATGCTTTTCACGATTGCATAGGATTATGGCAGGGAAAGCAGCAAAAAAAATTTCGAATATCGGCATATTTCTCAATAATGATTTTGTCATTACATCTGTGCTGTTAAGATAAATTTAAGGAACATATTATCGAATTGTTCACGCTGAAACCTTAAAACCATAAGTCTCGAACGCGTTTAACTGAGTTGCCGTAAAAATGGTTAGTGATGGTTAACCATCTTTAACCTAACAAATTTTTTTTACTAAGTTGTTAAGTTTTGGTGTAGCCAAATAAAATGCGGTTTCCCAATCTGGAATAGTCATCTAGTTAAGACCGCTTTGAGGTGTTGGATGATGTGATTTTAACTTAACGTTGTTTTTTCAAACACCTTACTTTTGACATTTTAGAATGCAATTACGCTCCGTTTGAGTTAGGATGGTTGATATTCTGTAACCAAGGGAGTCTATCAGGCGTAGCAGCAGTTACTAAACTCCAAAAAAAATTGAAAACGTAAGCACTTAGAAATTGCATTTCTTTGACGGTAAAAAGAAAATTCTGATTTTACCTGTATGTGTGGTTAGTATGTGAATAGCATATTTGGAATATCCATTAAGATAGAACTACATCACAAAGATGTTCAAATATCACATTAATAACGAATAGAAACACACAAACTCTGATATCTCGACCAAAGATGAAAATGGGGGAAATTTTTGTGAATTGCCCTAAATTACAATCTCTAAAATTTGCAATTTTTTGTTCAGTTTTTCTCAACTCACAACTGTTTTTGTTCCACTTTTGCCCCATGGGTACCTACTTTAGAAAAATCTTGCCCAATGCCCACCCCGCCCCATAATGAACCATGGGTCGACCAGCCCTACATACATCTCTGATATCAACGAAATGAATGTTATATTTAGGTTTGAAATAGGAAATGTGCATTTATTTTATACATTTTTATATAAATATTTTATTAAAATGTATTTATATTGTGAAAAAACCATTTCCAGAAACACTAATATGTGATATACAAAATTTATGGCTCTATAATGTGCATAAAACAAAATTGTTCATAATTATTTTACAAGAGGATTCTGCCTAGAATATTACCTGTATGAATATAAAAACAAATAAAAAATTTTAATTAGATTTAGATGAATATAAAAATATAAAATTTACAAAAAAACCTAATGCTAAGCTCCTGACCTAATCTAAATTAAAAGCTTATAATAAACTTAAAAAAATAAAATTCAAATTATTCAAATATCAGTATTTTGAAAAATGAAAACTTGAATAAATTTAGTATACGGTGATAGACCATAAAGTAAAAAATTAAAATAGGATTGATAAACTTCATTTAAGATATCCGGTCAAGAGCCTCTCAATTCTTCAATACTGTGAATGATACTGAGTATTCCACAAATGAGTGTACTGGGAATCAGGATGAGAGAGCAGATCAGCATGTGTGCCTTGTTCAACTATCCTGCCTCTATTTAACACACAAATTAGGTCAGAATCTGTAATCGTGGATAAACGATGCGCAATTGCGATCGTTGTTCGCCCAGTTGAAACAGTTCGAAGTGCAGAACTAATATTCTAAAAGTCATTCAGATAAAACTTAGAAATGAAATTATTGAGAGCATCAAATTATGGATTAAATTTTAATTTTAAGAATAAAGTTTAATATAATTTCCTTAGGTAGTTTATTCATAAATAAATAACAAAAATAAAAATTCAAATATATACATAAATTTAAAAAGAACATCGAAATATATTAAGTAACAATTACTAACTGCAATCACGTGTTTGACAAGTACTAAATAGTTATTGTTCATCGACTATAGAAAATTGTGATCTATTGCAAAGAAAATCAATTATTCGCAGCACTTAAGTTTTGCATTAATGGAATTAATGCATAATAAATGAATGAAATCAGAAATTGTAGAAATTATAAACTACATTTTACTTTATTGTTATAGTTCCTATCAAATAAGTATCATAAAAATAACCTTTTACTCGACTGTGAACAGGAGGCAGAAATACATTATTACATATACTTTTGCGGCCTCACCAAGGGTGTGGTTATGAGATACACAGATACATCCATATTACTTGAAGGACAATGTTATGATGTTCGATTAAAGAAAATTCATTCTGTGGTATCACCTATCATTATTGGCATGAATGTGCTTGGTAAATATAACTTAATAGCAATTTAAGTTGGCTAAAATCTCATTTTCATGTGCAATCTTTTCCTGTATTAAATTTCACCACCTGCTCTTTTTCAACGAAGTATTTTTAAAGCGACACCAATAGCCACAAAGTCACGTTTTATGAAACCTATTGTATTTCAAATGAAGTCAATCGTCTTCTTGCATTGGGCATAATTGAATCATCACATTCACCATGGCTATCTCAAGCTTCTGTTGTACGAAATTGTCATAAACCAAGTATGGTCATTGATTATTCACAAACGGGGAATATTTTCACTAACGCCGACGCTTATGCACTAGGCTAGGGTCCGTGCCCGTGAAAATAGGCCCATTGGTTTGTCCGTGCCCATATGCTAAGCCCGTTATGCTCGTAGCTAAATGTTATTTAACTAAAATTGCTTGATGCAACAAGAAAACCTTCAACTGTGCGACTAAAAAGAAACATACTTAGACTATCATTACCATCAATGAAGTTTACATCAATAAAAAAATTAATTTTTTTTTGAAATCACTGAGAAGTTTAATTTTACAACTATAAAATCATAATTAAGTTCCCTTTTGAGCAAATTAATCATTGTCAATAATTGAGAAAGTGTGCTTCAAACATCATAGCCATAATCAGGGATAGTATTTCTATGCCTCAGGCATAAGCAGATTTTTACGCATGTTTGGACACAGTTTTACTTAACACATATTTCCATGGTAGCTTGTATATTCAATCATATTTCACACGCTAATGTCACATATGCCAAATATTTCACTGAGCTTTATCTATTCCTGCAACACCTCGAAACTGAAGACTCACAAACATTGAAAATTTTAAAAATTTTTATTTGTTGGACTACAACTTAATGTAGGAATTGTGTTACATTACGGTATCTGTCATTTTCGTCTTGAAGTTACTACCCATGTTAACTAGTGCATCAATAATTTTAAACACAAAATATGAACGCACTTTCTGGGAACTATACGTATACGCACTTTCAAAGACTTAACAGCTGTATTTTAAGCAGCGTTAATGCTTAGTAAAGTATTTCTTGTGAATATCGCAAAATGGAAGCAAATTTGATCTTTATCATGAAAATGTTTAAAATTTAATGGTAACATTGCATCTAGTTGATAGAACAATAAAATTTTTACAATAATGTCATCTTTTATTATAAGTTCTTCAATACACAATCGTACTTTCATATCCTAAGCCCTTTCGTTATTATCTTAAAACGCACATCTGTCAGCACATGTAAGGAAATCAACGACTTGCAAAGACTTAAAAGGTGCGTTTTAATGTTTAATGTACTTTTAAACTTACTAACGCATTCGTTTACATGGGTAACGCAACTACGAGGGCGGTTACATATTTGCAATCAGGTTAAGATACTCGTTAATGTCATAGAACTAATACAGGGGGAGAAGTACAAAGAAAAGCTGAATGTCTTACAGAAAATCTCGATTTACGATGCATAAGCACATTTGCACAAGTTATAAAGAAGAAAAAATCCATGCAATTGATGTTAATCCTTTAAATATTCCTACATACAGAAATGTGATAACAACAACAAATATTCATGCAAAGCCCGTTGTATAGAAGCCCGTACTCGTGCACTTTTGTCGGTGCCCGTTATGGGCACAACGCCAGCTTATGCATTTAAAGATGTTTCGGCTGTTATAGGAAAGCTTGATAATAAATATTTCTCTAAGTTAGACCTTAGTTCAGCGTATCACCAAATTCCTCTAAATCCAGAGGATAAACCATTTACAGCGTTTGAAGCAAATGGACGTTTATTTCAGTTCACTAGTTTAGCTAATTCATTTGCTTCCCAATCTAAAGGTTGAAATTGCTAAAATCCTAAAGAAAACCATTATCTGCAGTGTTTACATTTACCAATTTTTGTAATCTGTCAAAAGATGAGAAATAGATTCATGAATTCTGTTCAACAGCATCAGCAGATGTGAAAATATCCTTTTTGCTATCCAACCAAAAGCATTTAACTGTAGAACACCAATCGCATTCAATCATAAATGGTTTTTCTTTTGATGTTCATATAATGCATATTTTAGAAGCATAGGTGCATTGCATAGTTGGTCTTTTTGAGCTGAATACATTCCTTAAAGCTGTTAGCGCTGAACATGCTAATTTATTGATTCAAGCTAACAATAACCTAAACTTAGATTGAACTGTCTACATAACAAACACATTTCAATTTATAACACAGTCATATTATTGGAACAAACACAAAAATCTTGCCTCTTCGCACACTCATACCTTTTTATTCCCAAATGAAAATTAACGACAATGTAGCCTTATATCAGGCGTGGATGCTGCTGAGAACATCATTTATGCATAAATTATCTTTGAAAAAATGAGAGACTTGTTTCTAAATGTATGACTAAACAAACTTTAGTCTCACGTTAGCGATTGCTCCGGGGATAATTATTTTTTCCAGGGAAGGCATTACCCCTGAAATACCAACGTAGATTCTTCACTGACCTTTTAAAAAATGGTTACATTTCTTGTTTACTTTATTAATTATAGTGAAAATTGATAAGCATGCATTATCATTCATATTTAAAATGAACAATTCGCGAATTAAAAACGATAAAATGTTACGATGACACATGGAGCTATCTGAATACAACTATGAAATAGTTTATCGAACAGGTAATCTTAATACATTAGTTGATACATTTTTAGAGTTGCTGATACTTGTGTTCCTAGTGTGACACGTTTTTGGGAATATGTGAAACGTAATAACATACCTGCAAGTATTTGTGAAGTTGACGCACTTGTGCGATGGTTAATAAGGAAATGTTTAAAACCTCCAAAAACCGGAAGATATCAAAAGCAATGAGACCATTTGAACGAATTGGTATTGATATACTTGGTCCAAAAACCAGAAGGTAGTCGATATTTTTTAAAAGTAGTGGATGAATATAGTCGCTATCCAATGACATTTGCAATAAAAAACTTCTCTACGGCCACTGTGCTAAAATGTTCGAAACAACTGTTGTGTATGTTTGAAGCACCGGGATTTATACACTCCGATCGTGGAATACAGTTTACGTGCTTTGAATATGAAGATTTTTGATTCAGCATGAAATTTCTCATTCCCGAACTACACCTTACAATCCGAAAGGAATAGCATTGTTTAAAACCTATTCTGTGCTTATTACATTCACGCAAGTTATCGGCAAATATGAGGGAATCAGTTCTGTCTGAAGTATTATCAGCAATGAGAGGACTTCTTTGTACTGCTACTAATGAAACTTGATATTCTCGCTTTCTTAAATTCGAGAGGAAAGTTCGGTTAAAAATCATGAGTGAACTAAAGACGATCCCTTGGTTTAAGTTGCAGAAATTCTTCAAATAATAAACCTCACTTAGTTAGTATTGAAAGATTTTTTGGCCGTGTAGACACAGTTTCTAGTACTTCACTAGCTCCTGGTGTTGAGCTACAAGATCCTAGTCCAACTGAGGTTGTTGTTTCACCTAGTATTGAAGCCGATATTTCTAAATCTGTCAATGATGTGTTAGAAGATATTACAGCTGAAGAGGAATTTTGTGTATGTTATATAACTTAAATTGTTAACATTGGTAGGTATTGATACTAGTGTTAGTAATTTTTTGTTGACGGTTTCCCGAACATTTGCATTGTGTCTCAAAACCACATAATGTATAGTGGTGTTTTTGTTAAATAAAAGCTTATTATAGCAAGCCTATCTCTTTACAATATCTATATAATATCATTCATCTTTCATGATTTTAAATTAGCAAGCTTTCAAATATATTTTATGCATCTTGTTGAGTTCTTCCTTAATAGCCAATATATTATGGCAAATTTAAATGTTTTGTTATATTTTATTTATAATTTTGTGATGATACTCTACAGTTGGTGCCAATTCAAGACTGCAGTGAAACGAAATACACATGTTCCCTACTAGTAGCAGCTTTAGTAAAAGTACAGGTTCGCATTGCTAACGTAAGCGGCATCTGATTGCGATTTACTAGGCATAAATGTACATTCATTGACAATATTTTACACAAACCAAAACTCTCTAAATATTAAATCTTTGGATTGTTTGTGTCACCACATATAACTAAATAGGCACGAGAGCAGATGGATGCAATCAGATTTATTAGTTCGTTGAGAAGCGTACATTAATCACGAAGTTTCAGCTAAGAATGTTTCGGACAAAAAACTTCGGCAAAAAAGTTGCGGCCAGATTTTCGAAATTTCGGACAAAATTGTGAAATTGTACATTTCTGAAAAATCAATTAAACAGTCATGAGCACACCAATACACCCTATTTTTGCATACCTAAAATTTTTTTGGAAATTTTTACGAAAATTTGAATGTGAGCGGAAGGATTGGCAGAGAAAGAAAGATTTGAAATTATACACAAATGTAAAAAATTTATAAATGAACAGAAAATAATGAGCATAAATAAAGATAAAAATGAATAAAAACCAACAGCATAAAATAGTAAGAAAACAATAGAAAACTAATAGTAACAAAGCACAGTATTACGCTGTCAACACTTCACAGTTCAAGACTACCAAAAGGATCTTCAGAGGGTAACTCTATAATCAATTCTTCTTTAATTCCTACAATTTCGAATCCCTTTATTATGGCATAACGAGAGTTTCTCAGATAATCATACAATCCTAAGAAGGTCTGGAAACGAATCAAACCCTTTGTATCTGACCCAATCCTACCTAAATGATATGTAGCCCGAACCAACGCGACCGGTCTTCCTAAATTTGACCAGTCTGGACCCGACTTGCTCATTTGGGTCTATTGAAGGAATTGCTTCCTTAAAAATACTTGATATGCCTCCCTAAGAAAAATTAAAGAAATAGACCTTGCAAAATGAATTTAATAAAATAGTAGAACATAATATAATAGTAAGAAATTAAATATCTCCAAATCGGTCCCCCTAATCATTTATTAATTAGATTGCAATCAAACAGACATCGATCTTTTACCATGACTAAAAAATTGACAGAACAGGCTAAAATCTGAAAAAACTGTTTTGTGGGATGCAAACTAGTGTTAAGGTCAGCCTAGATTTTTCTCAATGGTGATTTGGATTGAAAACGACAACATGTCACCAAAACAAACAAAAATATATGTGTTTTAACACATTTCTAGCTACTTTGTAGTGGGAAAATTAAATGCTTCCCATGATTTAGTCTTCATGCAACAAAACACCGTTAAATATTTCAATGTAGCGATAAAACCTATACATGTAATCACGAATTACTTTCAACATTATTTAATGAGGCGACATGACCCGTTTCAACTCCTGATACTAAGAGCCACCTTGTATGTAATGGCATCGATAGTTTTCAAGGCACTTTTATATCAAAATACCAAAGGGGGTTTCGAGATTATGTTATCTGTAGAGTTAAAAATTTGCGATAACAAGATATTATAAATACAAATTTTCATATAAGCAATGGTGACGACAAGTAAGGATAGAACATATATTCAGGCTCAAGCTGTATCAGAAGATGACGAGCTGAATATTTTCTCGTTGATGATGAGGCTAGTTTCATTTGTATTGATTAGAAATAATTTTTTCATCTTTTATGAAAAAACACGTTTCTAAAAATTTCGGCAGTAAGAAGTTTCGGACAATATGTAATTTTGAAAAATCTTTTGCAGAAACTTCTTAGCTCCGAAACTTCTCGTTTCAAAACCGTTGGAGGATGTATGTTTCCAATAAAATTGAACTATATTTGGAGGGCAAGAATTTAGGTCACCACACCAATATGATGAGTTCAAAATTGCTATTAGAGACACTGTACAATCTTTTCGATCTATTAAAACACCAACTCTGACTAAAATGAGACTAAACTGACAAAAATGTCCTCCTCTGAGTTTTTTATCAAACTTTTCAAAATTCATATCTTGACGAAATGTATGGGAGCCTTCTACATCTCTATCATTGAAGTTATTATTAAGCTTTTTCTTGAATTAAAACCATGTACACCACTTGTATTCACATATTAGGTTAAAAAGTTCTAATAGTTTGTTGGGAATGAGAAGACCGCTAACATTGTTACTGAAAATAAATGGAGATGTTTCTATTTGGCAGTGACGACTTCTCCGTTCCATTATATACTATATACTTCTTCTTTTTAAAACTTTATTCTCAGCAGCAATTAATTCTTATGTAAATTCTTCGAAATATATAGTTGTTTATTGTAAGATTTCAAAGAACTATCATTCGCAAAAATCATTCTGACATTCCAGTTGGACTTTCGCTATAACTCTTCTTAGTCGGATACGACTTCTATTATAAGCTCTTATGCGGTAAAGATCAACAATTACAGCCGTGGCCAAAAGTTTACGATCACCTCGTGATTTTAGCATATAATTTATATTTCATGCATATTTTTAAGCAACCTTTATGTAATGTTAATAATTGCTAGTTTTCTTTCAAAAAATCATATTTAGATGCGTTATCAGTGTATTTATGTGAATGTTACCCAAAACAATGTTATGGCATCTCATTTATCACCTTTAAATATGGGTAAGAAATGCGAGTTAACTTCTGAAAAGCCAGCACAAATTCAGGTTGTAAGCCAAGAAAATATGTCTCAAAGGGCAATAGCTGTCAGACTCCATGTGGCACAATCAACTGTATGTGATGCCATCAAAAGGATTAAAGAGATTTCTTGCTACAAGAGCTGTCCAAGATCAGGTCGCCCACGCATTTCATCAAAGAGGACTGATAGTTTGATCAGACGAGCAGCTTCTGTCACTCCAACCATATCAAGCAGTGTTATTCACTCCAATTTACGGTCATTACAAGTTTTCCCTAGTCGCAGAACTATTAGGCACCACTTACTAGTTGATTGTGGACTAAAATGTTACAAAGCTGCCCGAAAGCCCAGACTATCAAAAAAGAACATTTTTGACAGGCTGGCTTTTGCACAAAGATACGCCAATTGGTCGGCTGAGGACTGGAAAAAAGTAATGTTCTCAGATGAGACCACTGTGTCACAGTTTCAGTATGGAGCACATATGATAAGGCGTCCAGCAAATTGCAGATACAGTAAAAAATATGTACTTCCCACATTAAAGCATCCAGCTAGTGTCATGATTTGGGGTGCCATTACTGCGCAAGGGCATGCTGGTTTATGGTTTCTACCACCTAAAACTCATATGAATGGCAAAGTCTACTTTGATTTACTCAAGCAGAAGCTACCTGTTTGGATGCAAATAAGTTCCAATAAAATATTTCAGCAGGATGGTGCACCATGCCACATGGCAAAGGCTGTGAAGAAGTGGTTTACTGGTAAATCCTTTGAACTCCTACAAGGGTGGCCTGGATCGTCGCCTGATCTCAACCCTATAGAAAATTGCTGGGTAATCATGAAAAGAAAGGTTAGTGAGAAATGCCCAACATCATACGACTCACTCTGTGAAACCATAAAGCTGGTTTGGGTTTCAGAAATCACTACATCATATTGTGAGACACTTGTTTCCTCGATGCCATCTCGTATTAAGGCTGTTATTGCTGCAAAGTGGGCACAAATAAGTATTAGACATAGTATTAAAGTGTGTGTGTATTTATCTTGTTTGTTGGAAGCGTTTTTTAGTAATATAATCATTTTGTTAAAGAAATATTGCATTTTTTCCAAAATAAAGCTTGTGATCGTAAACTTTTGGCCACGGCTGTATATTTTCAAAAAAACTTCATGGATAAGAACATGTTTAAAGAATTGTCAATACAAGATGCACTCTGCTATTCAAGACCCCAACTTCCATAGTAAGAGTCGCCTATTAAAAATAAATATATATATATATATATATATATATATATATATATATATATATAGTATTTACAAATGCATTACTGGAAAATTAAAATTTTACAATTTATATTAATTCGGAAATAAGAACAATTAATATGTATGGACAATTGCATAAATAATGTTTGGAAGGTAATTGACTCATTCAAAGAAGAAAGATTAAACAATTTCTTCAGCAACTTCTTAAATATTTGGGATGACTAAGCTTGCCAATCTTTTCTTAAGATCTTTAAATAACAAGACATAAGTTATAGGATTTATAATGCTGATGGAAATATAAATGACTTCTGCAGCACGAACAAAATATATCTCTATCTGTGACAAACTGTGGTACAACCACCTAAATATACAATGAAACCATTTTAGTAAATTAAGTAAATGCATTTGATATATTTAATATCAAGTCCTAAAAATAGTTGTTTATCACAAAAAACCATAAGCATTTCAAATTTATTTTACTTGAAAAAAAATGCATTATTAGAATATACATTGGAAGCGTATGTGGTTTTTGGATGGGACCCCATTTCTCGATGTTCAGCAAATTGAGATATAAATAATGTTACTAGCTCCATTTAAGGTGCACATTTTTTCCTAATAAACCAACACATGAATTTTGCATTTGTTAAAACATTTTTTAGAATTTTAAAAAGTATTTTTACCATACAAGTTTAAAAGAGGGTACATTCCCGCATTTCCTCCTCCCAAACATTCGCTACTGACGTTCCAAATTCTTGATGATCAATTAATAGCACATGTTCTTGTACCGCAATTTTTTTTCTAATATTACAATGGGTACATATATATATATATATATATGAAAGTATTATATACCATTTTAAGTCGATTTATTTTACTGAAATATTACTACTTTATGCATGATATTGTCATTTATTAATAGTTATTAAAAAATGGCAGTACTGTAATTGTCCTACGATAAAATGTAAGTATAATGCGAACCTGTTCAGTGATGGAATCTAAAGATGAGGTAGCTTCGTCAAAGCACATAATAGGTGGATCTTTAAGTAAAGCCCTGGCAATTGCAACCCGCTGCTTTTCACCTCCTATATAAATAAACATTCATTGACAGAAAAATATGTTAATTTGCCACTGTTGACAAAGGCAATAATTTAATTAAGTATAACTACCGAAATTACTCTACTAATTTCAAAGACTGAATCGGAAGTTTTCGATTCATAAAAATACCGCCCATTCGAATATAAAAATAATGAAATCTGAATTATAAAGAATTGTTGCAAAGAAGCTATTTGATGGCAAATGCAGGCTTTCTAAAGTGGATGTTACACGATAGGCTTTTGCAATAGAGCAAAAACACTAAAGTTAAATGCACTCTGTGTAGCATCTGTTCCCGCACAAGAAAATTTCTAGCTCAAGGACAAACTATGAAATAAAACAATGTTCTATTTCAAAGGGGCAAATGACGCAAAGCCCTCTAACAGCTTGCACCGAGCATTTTAATTCACTGCTTAGTTGAAGAAATAAGTTAATTTCCTGATTAATTTAACCTATTAATTAGCCACGTTGAGATGCATTTCGTGTATAAAATATATCAATTAGCAATTAAAGCTGAAATATAAATTTGAAATATTTCACGAGGTCTGTTCCCTACTTGAGAACAGGGATCCAACATGATTAATCGTCAACGCGATTAATCGAGATTAATCGGGTGGATTAATCTATCGTGCTGGTCAAGTAGATTAGATTAATCGTAAACAGCGTGCTCGATTAATCTAGATTATTCTAATTAAGTTGATGCTTATGCATTCAGTTGTCATTTTCGGTTTGATCTTATCTATGGCCATTATTCTTGTGTCATATGTTTTACAAAAGAAAACTTTAATACCGGACATAGAAGAGGAGCGTGATGATTAGGCCACGGTTAGACTAGTGATTGGTTCGAAAGTGATCTATCACATTTTGATTGATTCGCACGTTTAACCACCTGAGATAATTAGCGATGTGACGATAACGAAGAAATCGTGCTCGTTCGATTTCCTTGTGATCGTCACGTCGGTAATTATCTCGGGTGGTTAGACATGCAATTCTTTCAAATGTAATAGATCACTTTTAAAACAATCACTAGTCTAACCGTGGCCTCAGGCATCTAACATACCTAGGAAGCGTCGAATGTCGCCTAATTCTATATATAAGGATCCTCGATTTTATCACGCCAACTTCTAATCAGGTTGAGAGACTGTTCAGCAAAGCTGGTTATGCTCTATCTGATTACCAAATCGTTTATTACCCCTCAACTTAGAGATCCAAATTTCTTTACCCTAACAAGCACATGTGGAGTAAAATGACTTCAGGAAATAATCTCAAATAACAATAGTTGATATTTCTAATTTGAATATCTTTCAATTGATATATTGTATTTTGAATATTCTTAATCAGAAGTAGATTAATCGACGATTAATCGCGATTATTAATCTCCTGGCAGTAGCGATTACGATTAATTTATAGCCAAATTTTTTTTCATACGATTAATCGCGATTAAAATCTAACGACCCCTGCTTGAGAAGTAAGCAATTAGTTTCAAGTCAAGTAGCTATTCGACTAGTTGTAGTACCGTTCAGACTATCGACTTTTATCAGCTGATAAAAAAGCAGATAGAGTGTTCAGACTCCAATTTTATCATCGATTTCTTGACAGATGATAAAAGTCGATAGTGGGAACATACCTTTAGTTGTAGAAATAAGTTAATTTACCGATTAATTTAACCTATTAATTAGCCACGTTGAGATGCATTTCAAACTATCAGTTACCCGAGATGCCAAACATTGAGACAAAATGTTTAAAAACAGTTTACTTTATGGAAAATGAGGGGGTTTAAGAATGCTTCATAAATATATTATTTCAAAAATGCAATATTTAAGAAACTTTAGAAAATGATATAATACCAAATGAATAATAATTAGACACGATTTTGGCACAGAACTTTAGTAATTCTTCAACATATAACTGGCTTTCTACAGTTTTTCAAACTATGAAACAAATTAATTATATTTATCACAAAATTCGTTTAGAATGGTTGGTATTATATTTCAAAAAGCAGTAGAAAAAAATAGAGTAAATAATTTAAACATATTATTAAATACGTAAAAATCGTTATCCCTAAATTATAAATCTATTTTTCTTATTGTTTGATAAAAATTACCCTTATATTTAATGTACCCAAATACAAAATACTATTTTGGCGGCGATATTCTACTTGATTGCATATTATTTTCGAGTGAAATTAGTGGAATTATGTTAAATTACTATTTCAACATATTTATTTACATCTTTAATATCCGATATAAAATAAAATGTAATTGTTACCATTTGGGAATAAGATTGAAAAATAATTAAAATTATTGCAGCAATTTTATTGAAGTTTGTAAATTTACTTATTTTCATATTATTACTCAAAAATAATAGAACACTCAATTGTTTAATACACTACTTGACAAGACCTTCAGTAGTCCAAGACTAACTTTCATTTTGAATATTTTATACAATCACCAAGTTTTAAATAATTTTCCTAATCTCATCAATATAGTTGATGTAACATGCAGTTTTTTAGTACTACATTATATGGGTGTGTATTTATGGCAAGATAAATAAACCCGGCTTAGTTTGTGGATCTGTTAAATACAATAGTTCATTGTGAATGCAAAAGTAGTGTCCATATTTTAGTAGAAACGTTGCTGTTTTTGTTAAATCCATGTTGTAAAATGGATCCCCTGCACGAGATAATTATTATCGGAGCGTGTGCCGATTTCCACTACAAAAACTTACAACAAAAAATTAATAGAAGAGCAAAATACAATGTTTTAATAATGGAAAAGTAAACCTACTGCATTAACAACCAGAAAACCCTTCTGATGACTTCTTAAGCTGAGGATGGCATGTTTTGATAAAAATTTAAATTACCTTAGCAACAACCAAAGCATAAATACCTCTAAATACTTTTGACTGAATAGATATAGAATTGGTACATTGACACATTTCAAAGTGGTTTTACGAAATATATTATATTTTTATGATATTTTGAAATTTATAATTAAATTCCATTATGCTACAAACTTTATTTAAAATTAAATACTGGCTTTCAAATGAGTTAATTAAAATAAATTCACATGTTATGCATAAAATGAACATTTTAATGACAATTTAAATATATGTTTATAAAATTGTACGTATTATATTATATGTAAATACATAGCGTTGCAATTAAAACAATAGCTTCCTATGAATGCTTGTTGGCTAGTGAATGTCGGAAGTTACAAAATATGGATTTCAAATGATGTTATATTTTATAAACGAAATCATGAATGCATCTCAACAAGAAACATCTTAACGAAATGTTCCACCAGAGCCCTAAATATTTGATACCCACAAAATCAAACACAGTCTGTTTGCTTAAATTATTAAATTTATGTTTCATACCAAATCAGATAATGAAATCATCATAAAGATACATAGGCCTGTAGTCAAACTGGTTGCTAGAGCCCGATGGGTCTAAAGAAATCCAGGAAGAGTGCAGTTTCAGATCTTACACTAAGATTGATTTCACTATTACCGACTGTTTGTTAATGAAAATTTGAAATATATTTCTCAAGCAAAATTCATGATAATTTCGAACTATTCATACACCAACACAATAAAACATATAATTTGATATAAAAAAACTAATAACAAAATACATGCATCTGGTAATTGCAAATTGTTTTTTTAGTTCTACATATGGGTTTTGAGAATTCAAGAACATTGCAGGGAAAAGATTAGCCTGATTAGCTTCCGTAATACAAACCCAAAACACTACCACTACGTATATTAATATATAATTAAGAAAAATTGCCTGATAGTTCCAGCTATTCAAGATTTATGTACAATACATACTATGTAAAAGCACTGACAAATATCTGATAAGCGATTAAAACAAAGTTTTCTGGGCACTTCTTTTAATTTATTGAAAAAATAAAACTCAAATGTTCTAAACGGGCCTAAAAATCCCCAGGTGGGACAGGCCAGAGATGGACATGAGACGAAAATTCATGACTGAACTCGGTCCACGAAACCGTAAGCCAGACCCATTTAAATTAATGCGAATCACCCCATTTTATGATTCTTTCCCTTTATATACCGACCTGAAGTTACATAAAACAAAATTGTGTAAAGCATTGGTTGCCGCATCTCAACTCTTTTTGCATTAGTTGAAAATGTATATTTTAAGTACAGTTACAAATATAACTGGTTTCCTTCTAATATTGTAATAATGTAAAAATGTTGAGAGCTTCTCTTCAATAAGAATCTATTTTTAATCTTTTAAGTAACGAGAAACTGTAAAAAGTTATCAAGAGGCACCTGAAAGTTTCAAGCCACGCTCACCCACTTGTGTATCAAGGCCATTTGGAAAGTGTGCAATTGTCTCTGATAGATTAGCCATTTGAGAAACCTGCTCAATTTGCTGCCTAGTCGCGTTAATGTTGCCATACTTCAAATTGTATTCAACAGTATTGTGAAATAGAACAGTATCTTGCGGCACAACCCCAATGGATTTCCTTAAAGATTCCACCGTGATGTCACGAATGTCTGTGCCATTAATGAGAATACAACCCTGCTGAGGATCGTAAAAGCGGTAGATCAAACGAATAAGCGTAGATTTCCTAGAATCGAAACATCAATACATTTCTATATATACATGTACATGCATTTATATTTGGCACTATAATTTGTGATACACAAATAAAAAGTTAGTATTTACCTAAAATTTTTGTGTATGAATTACTTACAATATCTAGATCTAAAAGGGCTTCTAGGAAAAATTGTTTTTAAGCAACTGGCGAATACCGCAGTAAAATGATTTTCAAATCGAAACCATTTGCGAAAATTAAATTGAACACAATAGTATATATACAGTGCTTACAATAAGTTCCTAAGTTACATAATTTACGTGCCTCGTATTCTTTCTTCATAGAAATGATAAAAATAAGCAATCACACTTTAAGTTTATTATGATTTTCTAATTTTGCAATTATACATGTATTACTGTTTATAAATGTTACGGATAGTACCGTGGTTAGCATTTGCTAACAGGGCATAGCCCCGTAGCGATCACTCAATAAATTAATCAAAATTTTACTCATGTGAAATAATTTTCCACTCTGTCGTATAAACTCAATTTTTTGAGCGAATGACATATTTGATAGAGTTTAACAAAATTTATTTGCAGGAACTGATACGAATTTTTTTCGCCATAATTTAGTTACAAAATATTTCAACTAATGTCGGTGTTGCACAGCACCTCTCTAGCATTGATGAGCTGTCATTGCAATAGCAGTTCATCAACACATTCAACCAGGACTGCGTGTTGTGCACATGACATTATTAACTGTTTCAGCATCTGAAATAATCTTAAATTATACCCACTTCAAACTTTCTTATATAAATGTAATAGAGTGAACTGCTATTAGTGAAGCAGTATTTTAAATATATTTCAGCAGATATTTGAATGTTACAATATTTTTGTATTATTTATTGATTTTGATTTGAAAATGCTCATGGTAAAATTATTTAGTTGAATTAGTCATTCAATGAGTGAAGTTTGAAAACTACATTATTGTATCAAATAATGTTTTGTATCAAGGATGCGAGAGGGCATGCCCCCTGGCCCTCCCTTAGCCACGGTCCTGGTTACGTAACATTATGTACAATGTCATTGTTTACAATTGTCAGCTAATGTCTGGTAATTATCGCGTGCAAATTGGTTAAGTATGAATCAGCTACACAAGGTAAACGTGAAATTGCAAAAATGGGCTTTAAAGACACTCCTTACGACAACGCTATCCGGTCTATATTTAGTAAATTTAAAAGCACAGCAACAACTGACGGTCTTCCAAGGTGTAGCAAGCTATTATCGGCTACTAGCGAAGAAAAAATGAGGAAAATATCTTTAACATTATCGCAAAATCAGATGAGTATAAATGTTTTACAGGGTATGTGCAAAGAATTCCTAAAAATTGGTATGCACTCATATAAACTGTAGACTTATCAACTGCAACATGAAGAAGATAAATCTGCGCGCGTGACAACATGTCAACTTATCCTTCATACAGCAGCCTCGACACCGAAATTTATGACAATTTAACCACATCGGATGAAGCGAGATTTAGTCTTCTGTTGTTGTTAACAGACAATTGCCGTATATGGGCAACTGAAAAGCCTGATGGTGTTGCTCTCCGGACTCATTACTCTCCTATGGTTTATGTGTAGATCGACCTAAGATCCTCTAAGGTATGGTGCATTCTTTCTCAGAACACACTGTTACTGGTGCTATGTTGCCAACGTTCTGCATTTCTCAACTACGCCAACGTCGGAGATTGTGGTGTCAGCAACACTGCAGTCCATCGCATTGGTCACTTGCCGTCAGATGACTGCTAGATGCAACTTTTGGAACACGTTGGATTGGTCGAGGGGTAGTTTTAGATCGCTAGATCTTGTTTCAAATGATTTCTTCGCATGGGCTTCACCAAAGATCACGTTTACTGTCGAAAGCACAATACTTCAGAATAGCAACAATTTGTTGTGGAAGATTGCGCAGAAATAACTCCAGTAATGTTGAAAATGCCATGACGGCATTTGAAAAGTGTCTGACATTATGTGTTTCAAATAACGGCAAAGCTGTCGAACAGTAATTTCTTTATGTATTTTGTGAAGATATGAAGCTATATTTGAAAAATTTGTATTTATGCAAAAATTTAAATAAAGAAATAGCTCAGGACTTATTGTAAATCCTATATATATATATATATATAATGTACAAATAAAGAAAACAGTTTACCCGCATCCTGAAGGTCCCACAATTGCTACTTTCTTACCCGCAGGAACAGTAAAACTAAGACCATTAAAAATAGGATTGTTTGGAGTATATGAAAAATGCACATTTTCAAATTTAACTTCTCCCTCGGATTTCTTAATGGAAATTGGAAGCGCATGTGAGGAATCCTAAAAATTGAGGTTTGAAATTAAATGATTGCTAATACTTTCAGCAGTGTAGAATGCGCCTTTGAGAATTAGGGGTCACGTGAATAAAGGCACATCTAGTAACATAAGACATAGATAGTTAAGCAATAGGAATGGTGCAAAAGCAATGCGTCAGGGCAACTGGAAATCCCTATTTAAAGTCAGCCCACATTGAAGTGTAGAAAACATACTCTGACCAGACAGATTTCAATTCAGTACAATATGTAATATCCAACTGTCTTACTAAAATACCAATTTGAAAAAGCGGCAATTTGTGATGACAACGGGTGGTACGAAATATGATCTTACATGTAATTTGCATTCATGTTGCTATAAAAAATTCAATAAGGGAAGCTATAATTTTAAAGAATATGATTTTTTTTCAATTCAGAAAAGAAATGCATAACAAAGATGTATACAAAATCAATATTTTTTTCTTCTTACAAACAATCTCGGATGACTTTAAAAATAAGTAACGTGTTTTCTATAACTATCAAAATATTTCAATCAATAAAACCACTTGAACAATGCAAATATAAAAAGAATTGCATAATTCTTTACCACAATCAACACAATGTATGTATTACTCTCCATATTGCACGCATGATTCTTGTTAATACAATGACAAATTTGCCATTTTATAAAATATCAAACATTTTAAGTTAAGATTTCTACTATTGAAATTTCACGTCCCTTTCAGCAAATAATAACCAATTTTTCAGCAATCACCAAAAAGGCAATTAACAGAAAATTGAGGATTATGAAATATTATCACACAGTTAGCAGCATATAAAAATCATGGAGACTGCAATTTGCAACTAAGAACTGGTACATTGAAAAAGCGATTTTGAGGATTAAGAAAAAACATTCTTTTGAGAGAAAATCAACAAACGAGAATAAATTGTTTTGATAAAAGAATATTTGAAATGCTCGCTTTGTTTATTTCAATGAGATTGTTTCTACAAACAATTTCATTTCTATGAAATTTTGAATGAAAAAAGAGGTTTCTGTTAATATTGCACGTCTCAAATTGAAACGCCACAGACGCGGTTCTAGTGGAGGAACTTAAACATAATATGAATTTGCGAATCTTTTATGGGAATGCTGGGATAAATATAAGTTCTTAGTGGTTTTCCTTAAATTAAAACATATTTTTCACACAAATTTTCTACTTTTCTATTAAATAAAATATAGTTTTCATGTGTATAAATACAAATCAGTTTTTATTGGAAATTATTGCAAAATATGATTAGATTTTGTATAGCTTGCAAATAAATAATCGTTTTGTAATCATTTCAGGAAAAATTTGAACGCCCCCCGTTCGAAATTGTCTAGGACCTTATGAAATGAGTTTACCTATGTTCACTTTCCTAGATAAATTCAAACACAAGGTGTGGTCTCGCTAGATTTTACAAAAAGCACTAACTGTGAGGATATGCTACTAATTGAATGACAAAAGCAAAGAGCAAAGTACAAAAATTTGAAAAGCATACTTGAATTTTGGGCTTCAGAGCTAGTAGCCCAAACATGAGCTCCATGTCAATCAGACTTTGCCGGATTTCTCTGTATACACTGCCAAGAAAGTTCAAAGGCAGTGACAACTGAAACAAAAGACCATTGACCATCACAAGATCGCCAACGGTAAGACTCCCTAAATAGAAAAGTTTGATAAGCTAGCAAGAAAGGCTAACTCTTACCACTAGTAATACCATTCAAAACCAAAAGCATATTCGTAATCATTCCTGCACTAATGATTACATTTTGGCCAAAGTTCAGCAATGATAGACTCAAACTAATTTTTAAATTGGCATTTTGAAAGTCTTCAAGAAACTTACCATAGTGTTCAGCTTCAAGATTTTCATTGTTAAAGTACTAAAAGATAAGACTAACAAGCAACATTCTTAAAAGGAGCACTTAAAGAAATTCGTCTCTAACATTTCTCTCATAAATGGCTGCAATTAATAAAACTCTTGGACTCTGTATTTTTAAAACTTTTTCAACATACCTTTACTGTCTCGTAGTTAATTAGAGAATCAATTGCGTGATTACCGGCTTTGTTATCAGCGCGGTTCATCTCTATGCGGAATTTGGTTCTAAAAACAACTTTTTACACGAAAAACACATATTAAAAACAACTCACCTCCACTGGGTGGTGACAAGTGTAAAGCCGATATAAGCTGCTATTGTGGATAAAGTTACAGCTGCGAACGGAGCGCCCAAAGTATACCACTAAATCACCAATTTGAAAAAAGTAAACACCATGAAAAAAGCTTACAAGTATGCCGCATACTAGGCTGACTTCAAATATTGTAGGAAATACATTAAAAACCAGAGAATTCAAAGCAAAACTCATCCCTCTAAATAAAAACCATATTCTAAAAACCAATTTGAATCAAGAGTAGTTAAGTATTTGGGATGGTTTTAGTTTTATGACCTAGAAAAATGAATCATTTGATATTGCATACTAATGCAGATAGAATAAAACGTGACAATGAAATAAATGTAGAGATACCTTGTTCCGCGGTCAATTGCTTTTGATAGGCCTCCAGTATGTCTATTGAAGTGGAAATCCAAATCCATGGAATGTAAATGTTTAAAAACAGAACCAGCAATGTCTCTAATTGAACTGTGTGCTACTTTGGCAAATATTGCGTTGCGTAGCTCCCCGAATCCGGCGGCCGTTGAACGTGCAATGCCATCTAATGAATTAAATTACTTGACAATAAACGTTTCATTTGTCAACTTTTGTAAAAAATTACAGAAAATAATATAAAACAATCAAGATAATTTAATAAATTTTGATTATATTTTAACACAAAACATCTTCTTACACTGCTAATTATAATGACTTAACCCTATTTGCTACAGCAAAATTTTGTCTTTTAAACTCACAGGGGTTTCATTAAACGTCCCTAATAAAAATTTTTCCATGATGACGTCATAACCTTGAATAATAGGTCACGAGAAAATTGGTGATTTTTTTAAAGTTTTGGAATTGTTCAATGGTCTAGGCAAAGTTCTAAGATGCTTTGTTAGTTGGCAAATCCTAGTTAATATATTCATGGGAGATATATAATGTTGTAAAAGTGAACTAAATGAATCTATTCAAATAAATGAGACATTCTAATCTCTTCATTATGTTAAATTCGGTTTCCTTTGGCGTTAATACAAATTTGGATTATGTGCAAAGAAAAACAAATGAAATGAAACACTTACAACCAATAACTAGGCTGACTGCAGTTGCGGCTGTTGCACCAGAGACCGTCGAAATATTCGCCAAATCAACATTTAACATATCAATAGTGTGTTTGAAAATGATAGGTACTTGAACATTAACTAACTAAAATAAAAGTATATAATTTAAATATTTGTTACGTTGACAATAACTCCATAAGATGTGAAACATTACACCATTAGGTAGCACGATCCCAAAAACTAATCAAAGCGTTAAACACCAAATAGGTACCTATGTCTCTAAGACAAAAACAAAACTATGGATATGTAGAAACTTTTCCAAATCTACAGTGAATTCTATAAAATATCGATTTATATTATAATTAATCCGTCAAAATTTTCCTCAAATTCGACAATATATAAAATAGATAATGTCTTTTGTTGTGTGTAAACAAAAAATAAAAATTACTTTAGAACCAGCCAACAATCCCAATGCGGTGCACACTCTGATCTTGGTACCAGGACGATCTTTTGGCCAAATATAACGCCACATATTTTTTACTATTTCTATATTAGAACTCTTTTTAATTTTGTTAAACTCATCAAGGTCATCGGTTGACGAGGCCACGACATGTGGAGATCCATGGCATTGTCGCGGAGACTAAAATTGCTTGCAGCTATAATTCAAAAACACCTCAAAAATCAATATTAGTGAAATAATTATGAGGTAAGCATTAGAGACGGCATCGTAGTTCATCACAGAGTAAAACAATAGTTTTATTTGTTTTAATATTTTTGAAAGGGCGAGTATCACTATAGACGACAAAGTTCCGCAAGCATAGTAGTTAAAATAAAGATACTCTACACGAAATTGAAAACTATGCCACCGTGTTCATTGTTTTCAAGTTCATGTTCGAGTTAATTTGAGAGCTGATATAAAATGTAAGCGACAAACTGCGGGACCGCTAATGGGTGTGTGATATGCAAAAGAATACTGTGCTTGCCTTCAAGGGTTTATGCTTGCTAGCAGGTGTGCTAACATGTTCAAACACTGCAATGAAGTAAGTCCAAGTGCATAAAAACCAAATTCTCAGAAAGCATGTGATTGGTTAGGCGAAATAAGGGATCATTCAATGTCATATGGATATGATGAAGATAAAGAGAATGCATTTGTTGATGAACTGCACACACCAATAAAACTAAGTAAATTTGTTTATCTGAATGTTTTATAGCATGTATATAATAAAATTGCGAGTTTCACTTAATCTAGCACTTTACTTCTACTTATTCACGTTAGGTGTTCTTATAATAAATATGTGAGTCTAGAAGCCAAACTGAATTTTCATTTATCAAGGACAAACACAGACTAAATTTATTCAATCACTGTGCAAAAATCAAAAAGCGAAGGATTAATTACATCATTGCAACTGAAGGGTTCTCTATATTCGCTTGATGATGTATTGAGCTTTTCCATACCCTGTATCGATTGCGTGCGCTTCTACACCCGAAAATTATGGGACGTAAAGGCAGTATATATGGACGTAATTAGGGATGTACCGGAAACCGCATCCAGTGAAATCGGCAATTACACCGGATATCGGGTATCCAGTAAAATTTAACTTTTGTACCGGATTTTACACAACATATGTGCAATATTATCTCTAAATTGTACATAAAATTACTTGGCTCTTGTTTTCAACCAAGGTGTACATAATATTATGTCCACCTTGGTTTCGACTGGTAAATTTTAAAGTGAGAGGCTGGAAGCAGAATTTATTCACTTAGGCAAAAGACGGGACCAATTTTGCTATATGTCTGTAAAAATCAAATGCTAACACGACTTCGAACAATAGATTTTTACATATAATTTATCTGTCGAAAGATACGCAGAAAAGACTAACTCATACAACCACAAGTTAATTATTTCAATAACGTTATTTTCTGAAAGGCTGACTTGTGAAGGAAAACTACAATTAAATATCAGTTATGTATCACTGTATTTACCGATTTATCAAAAGAGTTCCTCGAAACGCTTACACCATCTTGAAATTATGTCTTTAACATGAAAACCTGTTCTTGTGCCCTGTTTGACGAATTTAGCAAAATCTCAATTTTTAGAATAAAAAATTGCATTCTTATTTGTCTCGTTATCAAAGCTATTCTAAAATAATGCATCAGTCTTGCAAACAAACCTTGAAAAGGACACAGCATTTCGAAATTCCTAAAAAAATTATCTGCAATAGATTAGTACCTGGATTTATAAATGAAATGATTTTGAGCTTTGCTACATTAAACGTACATCTTATTCTCTTGTTTGGCATCTTACTGTTTTGGGAGCTGGTGGAAATAACTTCGCCCTTTGATTATTTTACACTATTTTCTTTCATTTTAGTTATGATTTAATGCGTCCTGCATATATTAGAAAAAATTGGATGGGTAAAAACAGTAGTACACTTATCAATATGGCGATTGCTCATTTGTATTGTATTGAAATTCTCTTAGAAAACACGCGTATATACCGACAATAATACAATAGANTATATATATATATATATATATATATATATATGTATATATGTCAAATCTCACTACTACGCCCCCCCCCGTAAGGACCGAGGAAAAATGGCATAATAGCGAGAGTGACATAGTAGCGAGATTTGACTATATATATATATATATATATCTCGCTCTGTGTACTTTTTCAAGAAAATGAAAAGTAAATTTTTCATTTGTTTCTCGTTTGTGTGCTTTTTGTAATAATTATGCACAGAAATGTTATTTTCACGCTATTATCCTAAACGTTATTTAATCTGGACATTGTTTAATCTGGATATCTCAGTAGTTTGCTAATATTTCATAATTAAGTTTATATTACGCAGTAATAATGAAATTATTTAATCTGAAATCAATTATTTGCTCATATTTTTTTATTCGTTGCCATCCACGCTTTCTAATCCGGATTAATTGAAATCTAAAATTATGGTAAAACCTTAGCAAATTTTAAGTTATATGACAGTATTGACAAGTTGTTTTGCCATTTAGCGAAACTGTTTGCTTAAATAAGCGAGATTGATCATATTGCAATCATTACTAATTTTTAATAATTTTTTAATATAGTAATTAATATCACAAATAAGAATTGCTTAACAAGAATATTTTGCTTTATTGTATTAGTTGCGTNGAGAATCAAGTCAGTAAACCTCATACATAAAAAATAACAGGCCGATCATCTTTGCTAGCCGTCAAATTGACGGCCTTCGCGGTTCTAGTGTTAAAAGTGTACAAACACAATCATTTTACTGTAAAAACAAATGAGAATGGAAAAGTTAGTTTAGATGATATAGGCTTAGTTGCACTTTGCAATCTCCAAAAGTAATAGTAATAAGCTGCTTTACCTTTCAAAATGTCGTCAGCAATCTAAACGGGATCATACCTTTTTGACAATATGGTATCTATCAGATGTAACATGGAACTGTAGGGACCCGTGNCGTTCAGCTTCACTGTTTCCAAAATATTGAAATACAATCAATCTTTATTAAATTCTCTTGATCCTTTGTATTTTATATTTAAAGTCTTCTATTATACGGGATTTATTGTATTTACAAGCAATCTGCCTAATCCGGATTTCATATCCTTTTAAAAGTTGCAGAAATAAGATTATTAATTTTTTCATTAAATTTCTATAATAACAATCGTGTTGTAGTTACAGTGACCAATTCCAATCAGCACATTTACTTGGAGATAAAGGTGTTAAATAATTAATTATACAAGGGCATACTTCTTAGTACAAATATTAGACAATCTAAACATTGATGGTTTACATTGTCGGGAATAGACAGCTTGGAATTTTTTGTGGTTATTTTCACAAATACCTTGCGTACTATGATATTCATTCACCTATGTATTGATTTGGATCTCTAGTAAAATATAAAACAATTGCAACTGAAAGCAAAATCCGAATTATACAGCTGAATTCTTTGGGTTATTTTCACATATATATTAATTAATATAGTGGTTGTTGGCATAAACATTTGATTTTTGGAGTTTATTATAAGAATGAACGCCCTATGACTGTTAATAAAGTGTACAGGGTGCGAGGTGTACAGAGAGCGAGATATAAATATTGACCCATATATTTTTTGAAAAATCAAGGTTGTTGAAAAAAATTTAAAATTTGATTTTTCTATATGCCTTTGAGTAGCGTTCATATTTTTAGCAATAAAAATTTTATACATTTTATAGTTTTTGTGGATTTATACCCCGCTCTCTGTAATATGGGATGTTTTACTCACCTCGCTCTCTGTACCAATAAATTGACATTTTCATAGTACAGAAATTAATATATATATATATATATATATATATATATATATATATATATATAAGTCAGTACAAGAGAAAGTTGTCACCTGTTCAATTCAGTGCACTGTGCACTCCTAAATTTACAACTCAATTAGCCGGTTGATTCAAGACGTTTTGAATCTTATTAAGGGACATGTCACCAAATAGCTTACATAAAAAGACCAAGATGAAAAATTCTTTAAATTCCATGTTATAAACTAACGTTTACAGTAGCTTGAAGGATTTAAGATATGCTTAAATCTGTTTCACACTCGTAGGTCACAAACTAATAATAATAATTCGAAAATTTTCTAAAAACGGAATTACATATACCTCAGGTACGTCAATAATTTTCAGAATATTCTCCATTATATTGTGACACATTTACTCATAGATGAGTTGCCATTGAAGGATTTCTAAAATTCTTAATAGGTTTGGGCAAAACTGTTTGGAATGGCGCCAAAATTTAACACATGTTTAGTAATCTATTTTGAGAATTTAATTCAGTTCGTATTTATTAGGAAATTACTTACTTTAAAGACTTTCTTTTGTGAACACAGTAGTCGTGATGAATGAAATTCAAAAAGGCGATAAGGAATCTTAACAGAATTGAAATTACAAATAGTTTAAAAAGTAATATACCAGCTTGACGACATTTTTAGAAAGAAGAAGCATTAAATTTAGTTGGTACTAAAAGAATTCTATAATTGTAAACCTGCAACACTATACATCAATAAAATAATGATCCATACGAATAAAATTGTACCAAATGCAGAATCGAATGCAAAGTAATAATATACTTTTGACTAATCGCATACATGAAAAATTTGTAATGTTAAAAAAATAATTACAGGCATCACTATGCTCACTAAGGGTATTTTTTAAGACTTTGGTAATTCTTAGTGCAATTAATATCTAAAAGTCTTTCTTATAAGCTATGTAAAGCAAATAGATTTCTGCTAAAAATATTTTTCGCAAAAACTTGTCAAATCATATTTGTATGATGAAATGTAAGTTTCTAGCCTCTAAATAACAAGTGCATAAAATAATAATAATAATAATAAATTTGTAAGTCTAAACAATAGATAAACAAATAAATTCTATTCAATTTTAGATTTTTAAGCTGAAGAAGATAAATTTCAAACTAACTTTCATTTACTCTCCAGAACAATAGCGATGAATATTTTTCATTCTAAACCGATGTCGTACGAATGGCATAAGGCATTACACAGTTTGAACTAGTTGCCGTTGATCCAAAAAACACATTAAATTATTCATAATTTTTTACAAGCATCAATTATAAATTATTTTTTTAGGAGCATGCATAAAGATCTCAAATGAAATTTAATGAGATTTACGAACCCATTCTTGATTTGAAAGTGATAGAAAGTTTATAAATATTGCTATATTTATTAATAGACACTTCCATTATTGCGACAGAAAATTTTGATGGAAATGAAATGATTTATATGATGAAATTAAAACAACCTTTGAATAATAAGTTATGCTACTAAAGTGCAGATTATATTTATTTCTTTAATCTGTATACATATTAAAAAATACTTCACAAGAAAGATAAAAAACAAATACAAAATATATCCTTGGCGGTGTGGATTTCTTTAATAATTAATTTCTATCTTAACTAATTAATCATAAATATACTCAACGTGCTTCTTAACATTCATCATTAGGCCTGTTTGCTTATTTGATTATTTTTCAAATTTTTTTAATTTTGTCAAAATGCTGATTAAGGCTTCTGAGAGTTCAACAAACGAAAATGATAAATTATATTTAGTTCAGGATGTAATGAGCAATGCTTAAATGCTATTTGAAAAGAAGGCAGTATGTATATTATTAAATGGTATTTTGTGTTACAAGGTTATTATATGGTATTTTATTTTGTTATTATTTGTTGAACCCCATGAACGTTTCCAATTTGACTATACATGTGCAATACGTGACCTCTAGCATAAATATTAAATGATTCAAATATTTTCAGCACTTTCAATATCAAGCTCCAAAAATTTAACTATATCGGAGAGGTCAATGCAAGAATCCGTGCACAATATTTTGAATAGAAATTCTCAAAGATAATATGAATTCTTAGAAGTAGGCAATTGGAAAATAATATCTCTACACAGTGCAGTCTTTCAGTGTTGAAGAATTACTAATGGTGCAAACTCTGTAACTTGTCTTGCTCTTCAGTTACAGATGTCAGCCCCTGTTGCACAAAAATGAGTACTGCTTGCACTAATTCTTCTATACACAGCTAAAGACAAAAAACAGCAGACCAAAATATATATATGAAAGAGTTAATGAATAACATCGAACGTCAGTTATTGAAGGGATATTATTCGCAACATCCTTGTTGATTTGCTTGGAGCAACAAATATAGAGTGAAACTTTCATGGACATAGAGAAAAAGTCAATTCAGACACATCATCCCAACTAACTTGGGAAAAGCAGGATTTTATATCAGGGTGCGATGAAAATGAGTGAACATAAAGAAGGATTTTCAAAATATTGAAAAATAGGCCATGGAAATGCATCTCAATAACTTGTTTATAAAATTTTCTAATTTTTTTTACAAAATTTGTGTTGATGTCATTAATCAAAATCAGTACAAAGAACATAACAGGAGACATTCGACCAAAGCCCCCTTGTTTGCGCCACTGTTGGGAAGTAATTTTCGGCCTTCTGCATCTCAACAACAAAACTGGTATTGGCCAACTACCTACATGATTTATAACAAGCCCGTGAGAAGTGCTCGACTGAACAACAGAATAGTTAAATTTTCTTAGTTTCAAATTTATAAGACATACTTTAAGCAATTAGATAAGTAGACAATATTAAATTTATAAATATCATCTGTCTAACTTTAAATGAAGAATATTATGATCCATTGAATCAAAGGCCTTTTAACAAATGCCGATTAGTCCTTTATAATTCATTGTGATGTTTTTTACAATTTCCATCAGAATAGTATTGTAAAATTTTAGATAGCTTAACAAAATTCACTGCGCTTAGGGCGTTATTTTACTTTAGGGGACCCCGTTCAAGTGACGTCCTAAAATGGGTATTTATATCTAATCTTAAGGCTTACCCTACACCCCAACCGTTACAATTGCATTGCATTTCATCATGTTGATTAATTTTTCGGAAAAAATTTTTTGGGAAAAGGATTGGGGTTAGGGTTATTTTATGACGTCATTGCAAGTGGGTCCCTAAAGCAAAATAACGCCAAAAAATTTACTTAATTTAAATCAAATATTAATGAAACAAAGGCAAATCAATTTGTTTTTTGGAAAATTCAGATGACTCATCCACGAAAAACTTTTCTGGGTCAATTTTTTAAGGGAAACAAACTGACATTCTCGAAATTATGAAAAAATCAAGTTGAGTCTCTATACCTGTTTTTATTTTACCGATATAATAATAAATCTGTTAGAACAGTTTTTTGTAAATGTAAACCAATGTAAATTATACTTTATTAATTATATTTAATTTTTTATTAAAATATTTACCATAATAATGGTAAACATAAAGTAACAAAAGTAAAATTACGACGTGTTGAATCCTTAACTAGCAAAAATTCACTTGATTATCTTTATTAATAGACAAAGGTTTAAGCTAACTTAAAATTTCAAAAAAATTGATAGTCATGCTATTATTAAAAGCTTAAAAAGAAATATCGTCCTTGTGTATTCTGGCAAATAGATGATTTACTTAGAATAGACAGAAACTTTCTAAAAATAGCCATATAATGGCTAAATTTGTTTAAAGTAAATGTGTGTAAGGCATGAAAAGCTATTCTATAGTCAGTCATATATGCCAAAAATAATTTTTGCAATACATAAAATCAATAATCTAAGTAGGAATACCAAGTTTTCACATCTTTTTAGAGGATTTGCATAATATTTTCTAATTATTCCGTCACAAACCTGTCTATCATACTACCGCTGTGAACCCCGAATATTTATGATGTAGTAGAAATATTTGCATAAACATTTGCAGTAGCAATAACAGATTTGCATCAATTCCATGTAAGCATATTAGTTATTGGTATATAAGCAAGAAACAAATATATTTATATATTCCTATAAAATTCAGCACCTGATAAAACATTATTTCAACTTCAAATATGAGCTCAATATTTTTTCAATATCAATATCTCAAATTCGACACTTAAATAAAATGGCTTCGCCATCTGTCCCATTTGAATGTATTATTAATTAATCGCATTACTCTTTTAATAGTAGCTTGATATCTTGTTAATAAATAGCAATATAGTCCAGTGGTCAAATTTGTATTGTATCAATTAATTTATTTGTAGTATACCTATACTATTAGATTATAAATTACGCTCCCATTTAGGGTAAATTAGCGTATCCAAAATCAGTGATTTCTCAGAAAACGTAGGTATGTTCTCAGATTTTGCTTGCTGTGACAATAATATGGTAATTTAGTTAGTATTGATCAAAATAGTGCAACTCTCCGTTTGATTTCCATTGCGTTTAAGTACTTTTCTCATTTTTTACAAAGTTTACTTTGTATGGATAGTAGTGAAAAGTTTGAAATACACGAACTATAAACATCTGGTACTTTAATAACGTACTCTATCAACATGAAAAAATCTCTATTGGTAGGCATTATTGTTGACTGATTTTGTCTGTATTTCTGTTGTGTACATAAGCGTTTTGTTATTTTCTGTTGCAGGGGCTAATTGCAACATTCAAAATCAATTTCGTAATCTGGAATCAATTGTAATTTTTTTGATATTCCAAAATTTTTAAATTTCATTAGCCAAACAAATTATTGTAAAATCTATGGAATTTTAGCTGAATGAAATGCTCGAGAAACACCCAAAAATCTTATGTATATTTGAAAAACTGCTGTATTTCAAGTCTTGCAGGAAATAGGATATGCTATTAATGAGCATACAGGGCTGTGCTAAATTTGATAGGGTATCACACTAGCTTTTATTGCGCACACTTCGAAATGTAGCGTTGTGTTCTGTAATTACTAGCCTCCTATCCTATTGAAAGGACTATTTTGTAATATTGCCGACGTTACCAGCGGAATTTCCCAAGGATCCGTTTTGGGCTCATTGTTCTCATTTTTATAGACGACAAGGGCTGTCGTCGAGGGGAATGCTTGGGATGGAGTTCCTTCTTGCCGCTAAAGTACCCTCGTCAAAACGATGTATTCTGAAGAAATGCGGCTAATCAGTGTTATATTAATTGCATGTTCATTTGTATAAATCTCTATCCGCAATTCTTAGAATTTTTGTAAAATACGAAAACTTGTTTACATTTTTAGTATTATAGCTAAACGTATGTAGTGACATAGCGTTATATAACGGGTATATTATTTGTTCAAAAAAATTTATTAATATTTCAAAACCTTTCACTTCGCAATCGTTCATATTTAGAGGTCTAAATAAAATTATGGTTGTAATACATAGTACAAGATAGTAAAATGAAATCTATTTTTAGAAGCTTCCCTGATAGATGGTCCGAACATTCCGTTTCTTCATAAAAAAATTGAAAAAACATCTACTGCACATATATGCGCGTTGGATACATGTTTAGCAACGGTTAACGTTAGATGCTTGAAACTTTGTGAATAGTAGCTAAAGAACGGTCATTAATGTCATATCAAATTTCAATTAAATTGGATAAAATGCTTTTGCGTACTTAAAGGCACACATTTGGCAAATACCCTAATATTCATTGGGCGTAATTAGGCACGTATTTTACATAACATATCTTAAACTATTAGAACTAGTGGCCTGAAATTTTGAATGTACACTTAGACTTCCAAAATTTATTGATATGCAACGTTTCAAATAAATTGGTTTTGAAATTTTATGTATTAAGGAATGCGTATTTTCAATTTACCCAAATTCCTACTTTCGAAACTTGGTATTAACTCTTCCTTCATTTCTCTCATCTCTAATTATCTTTCTGACAGATTTCAGTTAGTTTACATTGACTCCGTATTTTCTGATGAACATCCCGTTACTTCTGGTGCACCTAGAGATTCGATTCTTGTGCCACTTCTCTCTAATTCTGATTGCATACTATATCCTGATGACACTCGCATTTTCCCTTCTATTTCAAATGGTATACAGTCAAACATTACTCAGCCTGAACTCTGGTCATCTACTAATAGGCTTTCGTTCAATATCTCCAAAACGGAAGCGCTTCTTTCGTGTTCCTCTAAAACCTTCATACCTCCTGTTTTCTATCTAAATGATACTCCGATTCATTTTATCCATAATGTCCGTGATCTTAGTGTAATAATTTCCTCCTCACTTTTATGGTCAAAACATGTTGCATTAAAAACTAAGAAGATCTCCTCTCTATTTGCTCATGTCTTCATATATATATATATATATATATTGCAAAGGGAAGGTTATCTAAAAAATGTTAAAATGTTTAGGAAATCCATTGTTATAGCCTGGTACAATTTAGAATCACTATCTGAGTAGGCATTTGTGAAATTTGAGGCCTGAACGTGCACAAAATTTGTTGGGGTAACACAAATCAAACAGTTTTCAATAATGACAAAACCGTTTTTCTTTAATTTCCAAGAAATTTAAGTGAAAACACATTAAAATTTGTAGATGTTATATCTAAGAGTCTTGTTTTGGTAGCTTGACATAAAAATTGCTTAATGCGTGTTGGACTTCCTACATATATTTCACACTGAAAATGATTATAACTAGCGTTTAGTATTCTGTTAAATCCTTTATGTATGATGTTCTATGCACACTTTTTTCAACAAGCTTGATAAAACATCTGGAAATTCATATCCATGAAATTTGAAACCAAATAGCGACAAAACATTATTCTCAATTGTCATAATTTGAATTAAATATGTTTGCCGCTACATCAAAACTTAACCCCAAATAGCACAAGCTCTTCAGAGTCTTTTTTGTTTCTACAAATCATTATATATTCAAGTAATGCTCATTAATTTGTAACTGCTCATTTATTATTTTTATAATTTGCTCATTGGGAAATGAAAAAATCAATTAATTATAGAATTGCAATTAATTGGTATAAATGAATTTTTACAGTTTAACCTGTTACATTTGCTCTGATAATTTCAGAAGTGTATACTATTTTACCAATTTTTTCTTGAATTAATATCTCTTTTGTAGTATCGGGTAGTTTCTATGCTATTACCTACCTAGACTAGGATGTAGCTGGAAAACATATATTCCAAAACCTTGTAGCGATAATTTGTTTCCCTTAGAAACTGGGGAGACTGCAAAAAATTCCGTAAATATAACTACATGCGCTTAGTATTGCAGGTACGGAAAAATCCTCAAAATGTACTATTTCTAAATAATTTAACAAATAATAAAACGCACAAATCGATGAACAATGTTTTGTCCGGTGTTCTATAAATAAAGAAGGTATTTTATACTAGAAAATTACTGCTGTGCTATCACCACGTTCCACACTCACTCATTTCTTAAATTACTGCAATTAAATTCTTTCATTCTAATACTCATCAACAGGATGTTGAAATTACTTTGTTTCGGTTTCTTCTTGAGAATAGATACATTTATTTTTCATTGATATATTGTTTTTGCAGAGGGCCATTGTTGAAGTTAAGTTTAATGTGACGCAAAGTCCATACGATTTGACGCACAAAAAAGGAAATCATTTTTCCGACAACAGATTACTTGTAGTAATTATATTTGATAGACACAAATTCATATCAAACTTTTTACAGTTCGTTCCGAGTAAATAGTGAAGCAAATTGGGATTGCAGAATAATTTTATATCTAATTATATTATTAATAGTCTTAACGTGTTCTAATAATCTGATAATAGTTATGTATGATGACTATTCTGATCTCATCGAAAAATGCAAATTTTCTAATTCATCAATTTACACATTTTAAGTAAAATTTTGTTTTTGAAAAATTGTGCGTCAAATTTTGTGTATGGTTTATCAAAAACTAATGTCGATTTTTCAATAATATTAAATGCTATAATTAAGTGTTAACTAACTTTATGAATATTAATGATTGATGGAAATTCTATTTTCACAGCAACTTGCCTAGCGTAAAACAGCACAGTCGCGGAAATTTAAGTTAGGGTATTTCATACGTTGTGATGATCAGTGTTGGTCGATTTAAATCACTCTATTTAAATCATTGGTTTAAATCGGATTTTAAACATGATTTAAATCAAAGCACATTATTAGTTCAATTCTTGATTTAAATCAAGTACACTAAAAGAAAGAAAAGTAGTGTATTCTAATTGTTTTGAAGTCATTGCCCTGATATTGGAATGAATTGGCAAGCTCTGAATTTACTGTTTTACATGTCTTTTATCTTCAGTTTATTTAAAATTGATTAAATTATTGTATTTCAAAAATAGTAGCATCAAAAGGATTATAATATTTACTACCTTGGAAGATTGTCTGGCTAAAATTGAAATTAGATCAAAAATCCGATATAAATAAAAAAATCCGTTTTAAATCAAAAAATCGGATTTTTTCCCAACACTGGTGATGATGTATACAATAACTTGCCCATCTCTGCTCATTATCATTGTGCATGTAGATTTACTTGAAAATACTGAGCGCCGGTGGCTTTTTCCCAGTGATAAAAACTGACAACTTTTCAATCATAATAAATAAAATTTTATATCATTTTTGGATGTTTCTGGGTACACTAACACAAATCTATACAATATAGACTTAATCACATGTGTGTAAATTTATAAATGTAACGTGCAGTTTTTATCACACCGATGTCAGTTAACCGAAATATAAAAGTTCTATAACTGTAGTAAGGAACATTGCAAAGATCGTCTGTGCAGAAATTGAGTTTTAAGTATTTGTTATACCAGAAAGTATTAACGATTAAGTATATTTGAATAATTTGGAACCTGATTATCTTTATTTAAATTCCCCTTGGTACATGTTGACGAATGTTTTATATAATATATATTATTTCAGTTGTGTAGGTGCGTTCAATGAATGCATATTTTTTAAGAATGATTTTAATTTCATTAGTAATTTAATCTAAAGTCATTGCTACGTAGAAAGAATTTCGTTTACGTGAAATTGTACTTGATATATTACGCATTATTGACTTCAAGTTCTGTATGAAATGAATTAAGAGTTTACTCTGATTTATGACAAATTTGATGCACGGTACTTTAATTCTATTGAATTTGTGACTTGAATATGTATATTTATACTTCGATAAAGTTTTTATTCTTAATTCTTGTATTGATCTGCAAACCTGCTTTTCATGATTGTTCCAGATTTATTTTAATGAATTAGTCTAGACAATTGAAATCATTATCATTCCGCTTTTCAAGATTTTACAAAACTCATAAAAATATAATTTTTCATTCTCTGCAAGACAAATACCGATGGGAAAAGCACGCAGCAATGAGTCACTTCACATTTGTTTCTATTGCACGCATATAAACGTAGCAGTTTATTTACACAATATTCTCTCATCGGTGCATGCTTGGCTAACAATTATAGCCATATCGGTATGTGAACTAAATTTTTACAGTAAAAGTACTTGATAAATATGCATAAAATTTTTGAACATATGTTTGTTAACACTGATTTAAGACATTATGTTTCATCTTGTTTATAAACACTAGAAACAAATGTCTACGATAGCTCTAAGCAAGACGAATTTTAATTTTATTTAAACACTCGGATTTGGTTTAGCAGTCAGTATTTGTATTTGAACAAATTGTTTACTTTAAAGCTTTCAAAGTTAATTTAAGCAGTATTACTAATTTTGATGTACGACAGATTTTAGGCCAAAACCTTTTGATTCATAAATTAGTTTTTAATCGTTTGCTTTTTAATAATTTGTTATGCATTACAAACATTTAGAATTACATGTATTTACCGGATATTTTTAACGCTTTTCTCAGATAATGCATTATTAATAAATAACATAATTTTCGTGAACTATATGACTATCATGTTCGATTTAGTTTCAGTATTTCATAGTAATCAGTTAAATGCCAATTATTCAACGTTTAATTCAGCCAACGGCTATAAGTAGAGATGAAGTCTCCTCCGAAGAGGGCATTGGCGATAATGAGTTGTGCTGTGTAACAAACAACAGTCTTTCTCAAGTGATGCGTCAATTAAGTGATTTAAGGTATCCATTTTTCAATTTATTAAATTTTAATGTGTTACATTATCCAAGAAGAAACTTGCAATATTTTATTTATATATATATATCTATATATATATATATATATATATATATATATTGCGT
>CABFPE010000365.1:793150-804322 GCA_900660155.1 Hofstenia miamia
GGGTAGTTCGAGGTTCTCTAATCTTTTTTATAATCTCACCTAGGATTGTATTGTCTTTTTGTTTGTCCACTATCTCTTGTTCTGTTATCTCCTCTCTTATGAGTATTGGTAGTACTGCTTGACCTTTTTTGGCCACATTTATCTCTGGTAATTCCTTGTATTCAGTGTGTGGCAGGAACTGAAATTGCTTCTTTTCTCCATCTGTTTTCACTGCGCCTCTTTTGTATTCTGGAAGTGATGTCCAGAAGTCCGCGTTATTGTGTAATGTGCCTTTTCTGTGTTCAATCGTAAATGTGAATTCATTTAGGTATTCAATCCAGTGGGATACTATTCCAGACTTGTCTCCCAAGAACTTCTTCAGCCAGGCCAATCCACTGTTGTCCGTTCATACTCTAAATTCTCTTCCTATAAGGAAGAGACGCCTATATAGGAGTTGACTCCCTCTTCCATTCTGTGTGTCTTGTTCTTTAGTACCTTTGTTATATACCTCTGAAATGTTGCTGGTGCATTACAGAGTCCAAATGCCATATATATTCATTTGTACAGCCCGTATGGGGTTATGAATGCTGTCTTCTTGATGTCATCTTCCTCCATCTTCACTTGCCAATAGGCCTTGCATAAATCCAAAGTTGTGAAATATTTATGTTTACTGGCTTTGTAGAGCATGTCCTCTATCCGTGGTAGGGGGTACGAATCTTTCTTTGTCACCTCATTTAGTTTATGAAAGTCAATACATAGACAGTACTTATTTCCCTGTTTTACAAACATGGTTGGTGCTGTGTACAGGCTCTTGCTTGGCTGGATGATTTTGTTGTCGATTAGTTCTTCTAGTATATGATTGTATTCTTCTTTCAGCTGCTCAGGCACCCTTCTAACTGGTAGTTTGATTGGTTTGTCTGTTGTCATGACGATTTTGTGCTTTTTGCCTACTGCCTGGTCTACACTTATCTCTCTGTAGTTGAATATACGTTTATGTTTCTCTAGAAGTGTCCTTAGTTGCATGGTGTCTCATTCTTCTAGATGTTGATCGTCCTCATCATTTATTTCAGGTATCCTGTATGTGTCTTCTTCTGCTTTCATCCCAATGCCCTTGAATCAGCTTTTGGGAGTACTCGAGACTTCGATGGTGTTCATCCACTTGCCCTTGAGTCGGCCATGTGGAGTACTATCTGCTTTCCTTTGCAAGTCCTCAAATTGACCATGCAAATTACTTGCTCCATCATCATCTTCCATTGCCTTCCAGATGAGTCTGATATTAGTTTTGATGTATTTTCCATATATTCTGATCTGAGATCTTTTCAGGTTCACATTCCAGTTTGTAGCATTGAGAATTGGTATCCTTCCTTTTCCATGTTTTATTGTACAGACACTAGATGGCATTGAAACTCATTTGGTATTAATGCCTTTGTTGTCGTATAGCATTATATCAGCTGTTATAGTGTCTTCTGTCTTGATTGTGTGCATTTTCCACTGATGCGGCTGTAGATGGATGTCTTCTTGCAATTGAAATGTAACTGTTCTCTGCTTCTCCTGTTCCTCCTCAATTTCCATCTCCTCTTCTTTTACTTTTATAGTTTTGCTTGCGTAGTTAATGACGCAACCATTTCTTGTCAGAAAATCATTTCCTAATAGAACTTCATATGGTAATGAACTGTTATGTGTGTCCACTACTACTAGAGGTTGTTTGAACGTTGTGTTCGCGATTCTCATTTGTGCAATGTTTATCATTCCTTTCGTATCAATATAATCCCCTGAAGCCTTAATTAATCTCTTGTTACAACTCTTCATATCTTCTTGTTGGAATCCCAACTTCATAGCGCATTCATCAGTAATTATATATGTTGCTGCTCCAGTATTGATTGTTGCTTTTGTCATCACTCTGTTAATGGCTATTGTTATCGTATTCATCATGTCAAGGTTCATTAGGATCATTATCGCTGCATGGTTGTCATGAGTCGGTGCTCTGCTTAGTTTTCCGACTCCTCATTGGTTGGTGATGCTTCATTGATTTCGTCTTCCATCTGTAATACGTCTTCTTCATCATAGTAGGCTTCCTCATCCCCAATGACGTTTATTTATTTTGGGCAATCTGGTTTTTTGTGCCCTTTTTGTCCGCAACCATAGCATTTAACATCTTTCTCTTTTACTTTCCTCATCTTACCATCTTTTCCCTTTACCTTTATTATTTTTTCTTGTTTCACTTCAGTATAGGCTTTATTGGGGATGCACAGCTTGAGATTGTTTCTCCATGTTGGTGCATCTCTATGCAATGTGGCTTTCTCATATATTTGAGCATTGTTTTCAATAGTAGCTTGTATGTCAACAGCTTTCCTGATCATCCTTTCNTCTTAGTAAATGTTCGCCATTGAGTATCATGTCCAATGTTCCATTGGCCTGTGGGTGATAGGTGGTTGTTCATTCACTTGTGATTTCTAGGAGCTTCACCATTTCTTGGAAAAGTCCACTTTTGAATTGAGGCCCTTTATCTGTTACGATCATTTCCATTGGTCCCAATCTCAGTATCCACTCTTTTAAGACTATTTCAGCTGTGGTTTCCACTGTGGTGTTTCACATCAGGACCATCCTTGCATATTTGGTGAAGTTGTCCACCATTACCAGTAGGTACTGTTAGCCTTCAGCGTCCTTCAATAGCATCTCCAGATCTATATTGACTATTTCATTAGGTTGAGTTGTGATAATTTTTTCTAGCAGTGCTTGCTGTGTTGGGAAGTGCTGTTTGTTGTTTAAAAGGCATGTCATGCACTTGTTGATAATGTCTTCCACGAAGAACTGAATGGGTACTTCTTTCCCACTTCTTGTTTGTCCCAATGTTGCTCCAATTGCTACCTTGCTTGCATTGCAATCTAGTATGAATTTCTCATTGCAATCTGGTGTGTTGAGGGAAGGTAATTTCGCAAGTTCCTCTTTGATGTTGTCAAGTTCCTCTTGCTCTTGCCAAGTCCATACAAATGGTACTGACTTTCTCATCAATCGGGTCATCTTCACTGTTTTTCCAGCTATATTTGGAATAAAGGTTCCATAATATTTGAAGAATCCCATGATTCTCTGTATATGTTTTTTGTTGTTCGGTTTTTCTATCTTTCAGAACATCTCTCTGGCATTGTCCTTCATGCATATTCTTCCTTTCTCTATCATTCTTCCAAGGAACACTATTTTCTCTTTCAGGATATCACACTTATTTCCAGGTGTTCTTGGACTGTATCACTTGTGACTATGATGTCATATATATAGGCGTCAACTCCCTCTTCCATTCTGCATGTCTTGTCTTCTCAATGTCATCTTTGTCGATCTTCACCTCCAATAGGCCTTGCATAAATCCAAAGTTGTAAAATATTTATGTTTACTGGCTTCATAGAGCATGTCCTCTATCTGTGGTAGGGGGTATGAATCCTTCATTGTCACCTCATTTAATTTACAAATGTCAATGCATAGACAGTACTTATTTCCCTGTTTTACAAACACAGTTGGTGCTGCATATGGGCTCTTGCTTGGCCAGATGATTTTATTGTCAATTAGTTCTTCTAGTATATGATTGTATTCTCCATCATTGTCTTCCATTGCCTTCCAGTTGAGTCTGATGTTAGTTTGGATGTATTTTCCATATATTCTTATCTGAGATCTTTTCAGGTTCACATTCCAGTTCGTAGCATTGAGAATTGGTATCCTTCCTTTTCCATGTTTTATTGTACAGACACTAGATGGCATTGAAACTCATTTTGTATTAATGTTGTTGTATAGCATTATGTTGGCTGTTATTGTGTCTTCCGTCTCAATCATTTGCATTTTCCACTGATGCGGCTGTAGATGGATGTCTTCCTGCAATTGAAATGTAACTGTTCTCTGCTTCTCCTGTTCCTCCTCAATTTCCATCTCCTCTTCTTTTACTTTTATAGTTTTGTTTGCATAGTTAATGACACAACCATTTTTTGTCAGAAAATCATTTCCTAATATGACTTCATATGGCAATGAATTGTTATGTGTGTCCACTACTACTAGAGGTTGTTCAAACGTTGTGTTCATGATTCTCATTTGTGCAATGTTTATCATTCCTTTCATATCAATATAATCCCCTGAAGCATTAATTAGTCTCTTGTTACAACTCTTCATATCTTCTTGTTGGAATCCCAATTTCATAGCACATTCATCAGTAATTATAGATGTTGCTGCTCCAGTATCGATTGTCGCTTTTGTCATCACTCTGTTAATGGCTATTGTTATCATATTCATCATGTCAAGGTTCATTAGGATCATTATCACTGCACGGTTGTTATGAGTCGGCACTCTACTTAGTTTTCTGACTCCTTGTTAATTGGTGATGCTTCATCAATTTCGTCTTCCATCTGTAATACATCCTCTTCATTGTAGTAGGCTTCCTCATCCCCAATGACGTTTATTTGTTTTGGGCAATCTGGTTTTTTGTGTCCTTTTTGTCCGCAACCATAGCATTTAACATCTTTCTCTTTTACTTTCCTCATCTTACCATCTTTTCCCTTTACTTTTATTATTTTTTCTTGTTTTGCTTCAGAATAGGTTTTATTTGGGATGCGCAGCTTGAGATTGTTTCTCCATGTTGGTGCATCTCTATGCCATGTGGCTTTCTCGTATATTCGAGCATTGTTTTCAATAGTAGCTTGTATGTCGACAGCTTTCCTGATCATCCTTTCCAATTTGTCATCACATTTAATTTCAAACTGCATTCTGATGCTTTCAGGCATCCCTTTGCAGATGTGTGAGAACAAGTCGTATTTCGAATAACTGTTTCCTCTCGAACTAAGCATTAGTAGCCGCTTGACTTGTTGCATGTAATTTCAGATGTCATTGGTTTTTTTCATTTTTGTTGCATTCAAAATGATTTGGTACTGATTTTTGAAACTTTCATTCTCATAGTAATTGATGAAGTCTCTGATTAGCAGTTGATAATCTCTTTTTGTCTCTGCATCCAAAAGGAAGTAGTGTTGGGATGCTGCTCCTGTTAGATATAATGGGAGTCTTGCCACTGCTGCCTGTTGGCTCACTTTCCATTCCACCATTGTCAGTTCAAACATTTGCAGCCACTCAGCAAATGTAGGATTGTAGCCATCTACTCTCCCATTGAATTTGGGTAGTGTTGCTTTACATGGTATTGTGTTGTTAATTGTTACTAGTTGTTCATTAAATATTACATGTAGCCATTACTGAAATATATTGGCTTATTTAAATATATTCTGTTTGAACAACTTCCTAACCTACATTTATAATTTACTACATGTACAGTCACTTTATCCGTCAATTATAGGTCATTAATTTGGATCTAAAATAATATTAATATAATTCCTGAGTTTGGTAATTCAACCATTTGCTGACAGTTAATTATCTAATACATGTAGAAGTGAAATGCTAGTCGGCTAATTGAGAGAAAACCCCTACACCTAACATATGTGCACTTTCGTGATCTGGCACATAGAACCTAGAATCGTTCCCTGTGATGTATCCAGACCACTACTAAACACCACTCAATTAGCTCAGCATCGTACTAAATATTCAAACAATTAATGTGAAACAAAATAAGAATTCTAAGTAAAATTCTTTATCAACTTCTTACAGTGTTTTAATCTATTTATAGTATTTCCAAAAGAAGTACCTGTTGATTCAAATTTGTATTTTCTGCCAAGATGGCGGCTGAAAATAATGAAAGTGTCATTTAGTCAAAAGTATTTTTATCAACAGACACAAATATCTCTTTTTTGACACATGTTGTTTCTTATTTACATTTTACAAATAAATCTGAAATAATACTAATTGATTTAATTACAATATTTTTAATCAACTTCTTTTTGATCTTAATCTCTTCTTGCAACATTTGCAGCTTATTTCTGAACTCCTCATCTGGACCCACAATAGAGGAAATCTTTGATCTCCCTTCTTCACAGCAAGCATGAAGTTTTCAACTATGGAATGATAAGTGTCAGCCAAGCTGTTGGTGAAGAGCATGCTATTGAGGTGAAACATGATAAGCCAATCAGACTGCCAGTATGCAGAGTTCCCGAAAACCTCAAGCTGGAATATGAGAAAATTTTAAGTGACTTAATCAAGAGCAGGATCATTCAGGGAAGCAACAGCCCCTATGCAGCCCCAACAGTGTTCATTCAACAAGGTGAAAAGTATAGGTTATGTATTGATTTCCAAAAATTAAATGACATCATGATCAAGGATGCATATCCTCTACCCAGAATTGAGGATCTATTGTATGACGCCAGTAAATACAAGTTCTTTTCCTGTCTAGACCTGTGTAAAGCATACTGGCAGGTGCTGATGTGACCATCTCATCACTCCATACGGCCTTTACGAATTGAAATACATGGCTTTCAGTTTATGCAACATGCCTGCTACGTTTCAGTGATAAGTAACAAGAGTACTGAAAGACAATGCCAACATCCTTGAACCAGGGATATCCGCCTACATCAACTATATATTAGTTGCCAGCAACACCTTCAAAGAACACCTGGATAAGCTTGGCCACACATTAGATCTATTACAGAAAGCTGGCCTAAAAGTTAATGGAAACAAATGTTCTCTGGCACAGAAGAAAGTAATCTTCTTAGGCAGGGTTGTCAAACCAGGAAAAATATCAATAAAAATAACGCAAAAGAGTTCCTAGAAAAAATTGAGATGCCACAAGGCTGTTGGGATGTTCAACAACTTATGGGGTTTCTAAATTACTATGGCATTTTCCTCCCGGACTTGGCAGAGAAGACAAAAACAATTTCTAACTTACTTAAGAAGTCCGCTGAGTTCAAGTTGACCTGGTGAGAGCAAGAAGCATTAGAAGGTATTAAATGCAAGTTCAAGAAAATACCCTCATTAAACACTCCTGATTATACTGGAGACTTCATTGTGGACTGTGATGCCAGCATAGTAGCAAACAGTGGGGTGTTAAGCCAAGAGATCAACAGAATTGAAAGCCCCATCCAGTGTTTCAGCAGGAAGCTCTGAGCATCAGAGAAAAACTATGGGGCAACAAAGTGTGAGATGCTGGCTTTAGTCGAGTCTTTAAAGAAGTTCAGATATTTTATCCTAGGACGTAAATTCATTGTGCACACCAACAACAGCACTCTCACATGGTTGAAGAAATTTAGTGGTGACAAATCCAACATTGTAGCCCAATGGATCAAGTACTTAAATGATTTCTCATTTTCAATCAGGCACAGCCCAGGTTGACTCCATGTGAACGCTGACTACTGGATGGCATTGCCTAGCTATGAGAGAGATCTCAAGAAGCCCACTGGGGAGAAGGTTCCATTTACTTTCATCCCACATACCAAGTATGCTTTAATACCAGAGATCAATGCAGATTGTAATGGGAAACCCATTCTAGGCATCCTAGTGAGAAAAAAATTTTGGAGGAAGAGATAATGTACCATCAACATTGCGATTGGATATTAGATGAAATCATGAAGAGAATAAAGGATCCCTACTTCCCCAGAGGTGAATTAATACTTCAACCACTACAATTGGCAGACAAATGAGAATGGTTTACTGTATGTCAAGAGTTGAAACAATAAATGACTCACAATCACAGAATACTTCAGAAGAGATCTTGTTCACAGAGTTCATGAAAGGGGGCATCTGAGAAAACTTTTAACTCTAGATATGTAACCATTGGCATAAGAGCTGCCATCATAGACGTCATTGAGAAATGTGAGAAATGCCTCCTATACAACGCCAGCCACTTCCCCCAGCAGAGGGCTGAACTCAAGCCTCAAGCAGCAGAAAGTCCTAACAAACTTGTACAAATCAACCTTGAACAGCTATCACGAGATGATGACAGGTTCCAGTATATCCTCATTATGGTCGACCACTTCACGAAATATGCCTGCATGATTCCATTAAGCAGCACAATGGCAGAAAAAGTGGCAAAAAAGATTGTAAAAGAGTGGGTGTTGAAGTATGGGCCCATGGAAAAATTAGTCTCTGATTGCGGCCCTCAGTTTGAGAGCAATCTACTCCACACCCTAATGAAAGAACTAGAAATAGTTCATGAATTAACTACCACCTACCACCACCAAGTAAATGGCCTAGTAGAACAATTGAATCAAACTCTCATAAAGTTGGTTAGATTTGCTTTATCACAGGCTGCAGGAAAGGAATGGAGACGTTTCATTGAATGTGTAGAATATTTCTATAATACATCTGTCAGATCACAAAAGACTGAAGATAGAAGAAAGAAAATGTCCAAGGTTGGTGACGAAACTTTGCATCCATTCTACATAGCCACTAGGAAAGCTACTACTATCATCCGTGATAACATCTCTGAAGAAACTAAGAACCAACTCTGCCAAACCTATAATGGCTGAGAAATGAATTGTTCAATAGATGTAATCCCCTTTGTGATAGATGCAGCGTGTCGCCCTAAAGTTAACATGATAATGTGCTATGACTAAAAAATGTTGGAGGGAGTTAGCCACCTCTATTGGCACAGCACTGTGCATATATCCTTCAATGATGATTTCAACATATATAATTTATGCCAATTCTTGAACAACAGAGAGAAGATAGACAGCTTTGAGTGTGTCAACATCGACTTTAACAATCTCCTGGTAATATATTTCCTAAGAGTACATGAAGTACAAGCAGACTCAATTATGGAACAAATCAAAATAGCTTACAGAATAGCTAAAGTGGAAGGCATCTGCCTCCTGATGATACTGAGAGATGAATACAAAGAGAACGTGTCAGAAACCATTGAAAATCTACATTTCTGAATGGAAAATTTCACAATCTTCTCAAAAGACAACTACCTCCCCCTCTCACCTTACGTTGTGAATCAATTATCAATCACAAAACTCCTATACACCAATTTATTGTTGTGCCAACAAGTGCCATCACATCAGCTAGCTGTCAACCAAAAACTCATTATCAACGTCATACTACAAGCACAAACTTTAGAAGTAATGGATCCGCATACTCCATCCCTCCACACCATCACAGATATGCGCATCAGTTTTGCCTTTGCACCAAGCAAACAAACCCTTAACAAGATCAAAAACATCTGGTCGGATATCAAAGCTGGCCTTAACCCTGAGTCTGAATAGCCCCAATTAGACATTGTAAGCCCATCACACCACTATCACTCCTCCATTGAAAGAGGGCTCAGAGAGATCAAGGTATCATATGATACCCAGGATCAAAAGAACTTTAAGGAACAATTATTCACAGAGAAAAACTCGCCAGATATCTATGCCCATGGCACCATTTGGGTACTCACCATCTACCTAACAAAAGAACCATGACTACAAATTCCTTTAGATGCATGAAAAGCATTCATCTCTAGCCAAATTAACAACCCATGAACTAGCAGTCTGCCCACTTTCTTGGAAAATAAAAAATTGGCTATTATACAAGTGTAATCCTCCCTCTTCACCAGGAAAGACTAAGCACCTGATGGATAAGTTTGAAAAATATTATGCCCGACTGGTGGGGGCAACCAGTGTAACTGGTAAGATGTCTATCATCCTGACCAGCAATCGGCTAGGCATTTGTCTGTCAGACATTAATATTTTCTCTGACACTGCAAAGAAGTACATGTGGGGAGCTACTGTGGAAACCAAGCTTGCCATATTCCATTCAGATAACGCCCTGATGAGTATGAAACAATTCATGGAGCAACTACCTGCTAAAACTGAATCCTTTTTCAGATCGCACCAGAAAAGGTACCCAGAATGTGGTTATGGACAATTCACTGAGTCAGTTTTGCAAGTTAACAAGGAGGGGAAGATCATTCCCATCACTATTGTAACATCCTCCACCTGGCCTATTGTAGCATCGTCCAAAAGAACTAAGCTGCAAACAAAGATTAACGTCGAATGATTAATAGTGATCAGAATTATGATTGTAAAATTTAGTTAATTATCTTATTTATTTTGTAAAATGCAACTAAGTCACAATATTGCACACTCTAAGAAAATTACTATAGCTGATTAAGTAATTTTTGACCAATTGTAACAAGCAAAATTACACTTATGTAAGAACAGCCATATTGGCAGAAGATTTATTTGAAATTCAAAATCAGCAGGTACTTTACAATTTTTAAATAAATAGCTTTGAATTTAAAGAGAAGTTTGATGAACAATAAATTCTTCAGAGTTTATTTTATTTTCATTCTTCATTTATCTGGTTTGATAATTTAATTAAATGTGCAGCTAGGCAAGTCGTGTTGAGTAGTGGCTGGATTCCATCACAGGATCGATTTTGAAGGGTCTTTGTGCCAGTCATGAAACCGCACTTATGTTATGGTTAGGAGTTTTTCGATTCTTGCCTAGTCTGACTATCGATCTATACATGTATGAAATAATTAATGCTTGAAACGACTGGATAGTCGAACCCTAGGAATATATCTATTCTTAATAGTAGGAGACTTGACTATAATCGACCAAATAAACGACCTTACATGTATCATTATTATATATATATATATATATCTGCAATCTATTACTTAAATTACTAAGCCAGTAGTTTTACGGTAATGGCTACTTTTATATTATGTAAATGCAGTTAGTGTCAATGCCCAGTTGCTTTACTTAATCAAATCAACAAACACTTTACAACATTGAGTTTAAGTCAGTTACAAAATGACATGAGTACACGCACTGAGCTAAAGTAAGGTACACATAATTAGTCATCCTTGAGCTGAGACGGCACAGTGGATTCAGTCAATTGTTTATGAAGGAGAGGAACTGTGATGTGGAGATCAGCTTTGGGCAGTAGCCAACAGAAGAGAAGAAGAGGAAACGTCACATGGCTTCATCACTTAAATAGTGATAATTAGTACTCAATTAACCTAACTAGTTAACATCAGAGGAAAAGCTTGGCAGTTTAATAATTTGGTAACTCCTTACCTGCAATTTACTGAATGATAGTTATTAACAATAATACACGGTGCAAATAGGCCAGGTGGAGGATGTTACATTAATGCACTCAAATTTTTGAATGGCGCACTTGTTGTTGAGCAGCTGGCTTAGGTGGATTATATTAAAGTCTTAATCAAACATGGTGTGGTATGGACATGGCAGGAGCAGGAGGAGCTAGACAAGATAAAAGAAGAACTAGCAAAATTGCCATCACTGAACATGCCTAATTACAATGAAACATTTATACTGGACTGTGATGCCAGCA
>CABFPE010000366.1:67967-97496 GCA_900660155.1 Hofstenia miamia
TCTACCCAGTTCACAGAGGTTCCCACCCAGCTCTCTGTGAATTCTGTAATGCCTAAATCTGCTTCACTGGCCACTTCACTTGTGAATTGTAATCCAACATTTACCCAATCTGCTTTGATGCATGTGTCAACATTATCTACTGTAGCCATACCAACTCCTCAAAAAACTGCATCCTGTGAATAGAAACTTGATTCCTCTAGCACCTGTTGATACCACTGTTGTGCCTACTGTTTCTGAGCATATGGCATCTGGACTTAGTTATCCTAGTACTCCTATCAGGTCTGCAACAACTAGCCAGCCACATTTTACTAGGTTAATCATTCCTGTTGAACCCAGTGGCCATGAATTCTTTAATAAGCATTCCATTTTACCCAAATTCACAGGCTGTATTGATGAGGTATCACAATCATTTGATGAATGGTTCTTTTTATTTGAGCTTATGATGAGGAAGATCAGTATAAAACACCAGATTTGTTGGAGGAGGAATACCAACACCTGAACAAAAACTGAATAAAACTGCCAGTAAGGTGAGTGCCAGAGCAGCTGAAGGACAAATACAATAGAATACTCAATGAACTGATTGACAATAGAATAATTTGACCCAGTGAGAGTCCATACACAGCACAAATGGTATTTGTAAAGCAAGGAGAAAAATACAGACTATGCATAGACTTCCAAAAGCTGAACAAAGTAACAAAGAAGGACTTGTACCTGCTTCCTAGAATAGAAGATATGCTATATGAAGCAAGAAGCACAAAAATTTCATGTTGATAGATCTATGCAAAGAATATTGGCAAGTCAGAATGGAAGAAGAAGACATTGAAAAAACAGCATTTATAACTCCATACAGTTTGTATGAATAGATAGACATGGCTTTTGGCTTATGTAATGTGCCAGCAATGTTCCAGATGTACATAACAAAAGTACTAAAGAACAAGAAACACAAAATGGAAGAAGGAGTGAATGCATATATTGATGATATTATTGTAACAAGAAACATGATAGAAGAACACTTAGAGAAACTTGAAAGAACACTATCAATCCTGGAAAAAGCAGGCCTAAGAATCAATGGAAACAAATGCAATATATTAAAGAAGAAAATCATATTCCTAGGATGAGTGATCAAGAAGGGGCAAATATGAATGAAAGACAACACTAGAGACATGATTCAGAAGATAGAGAAGTCAAACAACAAAAAAGACATACAAAGAATAATGGGTTTCTTTAACTATTATGGAACATTCACACCCAACATCACAGGAAAGACTGCCAAGATGACACAGCTTGTGAGGAAGTCAGTGCCTTTTATATGAACGTGGCAGGAACAGGAGGAACTAGACAATATAAAAGAAGAGTTAGCCAAGCTGCCATCACTGAACACACCCAAACATATCAAAACATTCATTCTGGATTGGACATGAGTAAGGTGGTAATTGGAGTGACACTTGGACAATTAAAGAATAACAAAGAGGTGCCAATACAGTTTTCAGTCAGAAACTAAAACCAAGTGAGGAGAACTACAGATCAACATAGCTAGAGATGCTAACACTGATTGAAAGCATAATGAAATTCAGAGACTTTTTAATTGGATGAGAATTTAGAGAATGCACAGACAACAGCAGCCTGGCATGGCTTAAAAAATTTTTGGGTGATGAGTCAGGAATAGTATCAAGATGTATTAAATATTTAAATGAGTTCACTTTCACCATAGAACACCAAAGAGGGAAACTGCATACCAATGCTGAATTTTGGAACACACTCCCAGAGTACCAGAGAGACACAGCTAAGGAAGATGGAGAAAAGAAGAAGTTTCAATTCTTACCACACACTGAATACAAAGAGTTACCAGAGATAAACATTGATAAAAAGGACAAGCAGTGTTGCCAATAGCAATAAAGGAAGAAATATCAGAATCAGAAATCATAGAGAAACAGAAAGATGATGTGATACTAAATTAAATCATAAAAAAACTGCAGGAACCAAGCTTAAAACTATCAAGATTAACAGCAAGCTAGTTTGAGAGATATAAATGGAAAAGAAACAAGAATGGACTATTGTATGTGGAAGCACAGAACAATAGGATCACAATACCAGAATACTATAAATGAGATTTAATAAGAAAAGTGCACAAGAAAGGCCATCTAGGCATTACACAAACCAAGAGCACTTTCAATGTGAGATTCATCACAACAGCAGTGAGAAAAGTCACTGAGGAAATAATCAACAAGTGTATGACATGTCTCCTAAATAACAAACAGCACTTCCCAATGCAGAGAGCAACATTAGAAAAAATCATAGCAACACAACCCAACAAAATCATACATATAGATTTGGAGATGCTATGAAAGGATGAAGAAGGATATCAACATTTACTAGTAATGTTAGACAACTTCACCAAGTATGAGAGACTGATCCTTATGAAAAACACAACAGCTGAAACAACTGCAGAGATAGTAATGAAAGAATGGATCCTAAAGTTTGGTCCTATGGAGACAATAATAACAGACAAGGGGCAACAATTTGAAAGAAATCTATTTCAGGAAATGTCACATCTACTAGAGGTAGTGAGCAAGAGGATGACAGCATATTACCCACATGTGAATGGTGCTGTACAAAGATTGAATAGGACATTGATCAAACTGATAAGAGTGACAACATAGAGAATAGAGGGCCACAAGTGGTGGGAAGTAATTGAAATGATTGAATACTTTTTTTTTATAACACATCTGTACACTTGACAACAGGAATAATGCCATTCAAGGCCATGTTTGGAAGAGAGGCAGCAATGCTGTTATCAATGCAGTATTTCAGCTACAGCAAGAAGATGGATAATCAATATGTCAAGCAATTAAGAAACCAAATAACAGCAATACACAAAGAAATCCGCCATGAGACAACAGTGAAACTATAATAAAAAAATCTATGGTCACGCACATAAAATAGGCAACACAGTTTATGCATTTACACAGATGAAATTGACAGACACAAACCAGGTCTGAAAATTGAAAACAATTTGGTCAGGTCCATATAAAATAACTCAGGTACTGCTGAATAATGAGTAAATGTTAAACAATGGCAAATTGTTGCATTTCCAGAATCTAAAATGAGCAACAGCAGATATCAGGGAATTGAGACTGGACAAAAACACTGAATTTAAAATAAATCAAATTAATGGAAATGAAATTATATATGATATGAGTGAGTTGGACAGCTTACCAGAGGAAGTTTTCAATGAGGAATTCAAAACTAATATTGATAATGAGGATTTACAAAGGAGAGAGCTGCCAAGACAGCAGTGAGAAATAAATATATATATATGACCCAGAGATATGGGATTTAAATTTACTTTCTGAATTTAGGCAAATCAAACAAGATGCAACAACAACAACTGCTGAAGAAGAGAGTGTGCTGGAACCAGAAAGCTGAGGAGATGACAATGTCAAATCTGAGGAGAAGGATACAGAGAAGGTCTTGAACTGGACATCAAATGGAAGGTGGAAGGGACAAGAATGAACCAATGACTAATCAAAGGCACAGAGTGAGAAGGCATCCAAGTAGTCCCCAACACCAATTTGAGGGCAGGGAGACAAAAAGACATAATGCCTCTCCCAGTGGAGATCTGCACTGCCAATTTGAAGGCACACAGAGAACTGGTAGAAAGCAGCTCAACCTTCCTTCCAGTCCACTTCACCAACTTGAGGGCAGTGTGACAATTGGAGTTCCCAGGGAAGCTGCAAGTGGGTGAAGAACTGTATGCATACAAAAGTGATTTGAGGCTGACATATCTATGGATCCCACAACTGGTCAAGTGCTGAGGGAATCAACTGTGTGCCAATTTGAGGGCAACTCAGTAGAGACCATCAGCATGGACTCACTTGACAGTAAGCCAAGCACCAGTAAGCCATTAAGGACTAAGCAGCTACACGCCCCCTCAGAAACCACATCAGATAGAACAGTACACTCAAAAAGATTGAGAAAAGGATGTCAAAAATAGATGGAGAGACATTGCACCCCTATTTCATGTGAACACTAAAGATGAGAAATAATGCATAAGAAAAATTGTTGCCAGAAACAAAAAGCCATATATGATGAATAGCAAAAACAGAAGGCAGCAACTTACCCATAGTCTTAGATGCACAAAAAAGACCTATGGTCAACACAATAATAAGTTATCAAAGAGAGATGAATGAAACAGTAGAAAGACCATATATGTGAAGCATGGTACATGTCATATTTGATGAGAATTTCACACTCAAAACAGCACAAACAATCATGGCATACATAGAACAAATACAAAAATACTGGAAATCAACATCAACAAGGATAATCTAATGATCATCCATATCTTAAGGGAGAAAGAATACAACAAGAACCTGGAAAAACAATTAGATCACACACTAAGGATGGCAAGATTCAAAGGTATAAGAATGGTAATTACTGGAATGACAACTCTTGAAGAACTGCCACCTTTTCTAGGTGACTTACAAATAAAAGTGGAAAACATGTTCCTATGGGAAAATAGCAGAATTGATAAGAAACAATCTACAAATAGATTACTGGGTAGCCTACTGCAGATTGATGGTAGATCCTTGCATAGCCATAGAACTTTACAAACAAATCAAGATGATAGAAACAACAACAAACGCAGAGGGTGTAGAGAAATTGAACATGCTGTTCATTAAGTGCAGCCTCACACAAAGATAGGAGCAGAGCACATAAAAAGAATACAAGAAATATGGAATGAAATGAAATTACAGAAGAAAACTAAAGAGGAATGGCCTGAAATAGACATTGAAGCCCTTTCAAAAAAATATCACAAAATTATTGAGGTAGCACTAAAGGAAATTAACAGAGTGTATGAGCTAAACTCAACAAAAGATTTTAAGAATATGATATTTGAAGTGAAGAACGCCCCAGAAATTAGATTTAGAACATCTGCATGGCTGATAGCAATATTTACAACACAAGAACAAGGATTACAGTTACCAATCTCAATATGAAATAACAATGTCCCTGATAAACACTCAGACAAAAAAACTGGCTACTAAAAGGACATGTGGAGAAATTGACATCACCCAACAAACTAGGGAAGCTGATGCAGGAAATTGAAAAATTTATTAGCAGAATAATAGTCAATAAAAGGCTGATGGGAAGAATGTCAACAGTAGACATGGCAAATATAACAGGGATCAGGGCCAGAATAAATAATGATATTCAATAAACCCATGAGAAAACACATGTGGGGTGCTACATTGGAAATGTGATTAAGACAGGTACAAACAGAACCTTGAATAACAACAAAAAAGATCATAAAGATAAAAATCACAGACACCAATGAAATCATGAAAATGATGAAAAAGAAGAACTTACAAGTGCTTGAACAGGACATGAAAAGATATGAGAAAGAAAGCCCTTGCTGCACATTCTTAAAAATAATTAAGAGTGCAGAAATGATGTGAAGAGGAGGTATAACAAAACCTGTTAAAGTCTTTGAAATGATCACCAAGACACAGAAGGAAATTCTGGAGGAGGAGGAACTGCTAACATCAACACAATTAATACTATCTCTGAAAACCCAACAACAGATCAATAGAATAAACATAGAGCCTCCACACCAGAACACATGATGGAATGGATCAACATAGATGATGAAAGATTTCTAGTGGAGATAAAGATAACAAAAAAATCATAGGAAATTTGCTCCAGAAATTACCAGTACATCAAAGAAGAGCAAATGGTTGAATCAATGAAGCTTATGTTCATGGAAGCATTTACAAAAACAGAGTTAGAAGAGATGCTGAAACCATGCAACCAGCTAGCAGTGGATGTAGAATGCATTACATCAAGACTAGAAATTAATGAGAAAATTGAGATAAAAATGAGCAGAAGAGGCCTAACACAAATCTTTTGGGACACATTAAAAGATAGCAAAATGAATTACCCAGCCACAATTGGACTGGCAACTGTGTGGACAATATCAGAGGACTACAGGGGAATAGAGAAGCAGATAAAAACTAAGATCCTCATTTGTACCCCACCAGAGACTGTCTCCATCATGATGGTACTCCCAAGATGGAGGATAATGAAAAACATAAAAATCGTAAAAACATTCCTACACAAATACAAGACCTATGTGAACACTAGAGAAAGAGCTAAAGCTATAGTTGAGAGAGAAGATTACAAGAAAACAAAAGAAATAATGCTCAATAATGACAACAAAGAAGGAGTATATGTTGAAGGAGTGATAACTCCTTATCATCCATACACACAAGGGAAACCTATAAATGAGCAATTAAAGGAATTACTAGACAAAATAGACAAAATAACAACAAAAGTGATAATGTCATTCTTGGGAGTTAATGATGTAGTCTGGCTATATCTATGGGACAAGAAATACCAATTCTATGATGTCTCTAAATATGTGGAAATAATAACAATGATGAGGTTAAACAAGACCAACCCAACAATGATTACAGAGGAAGAAGTCAAAGAAAACATAAGTTTCTTCTACAAAGATGTAACAAACACAAGAAGCCTCAGGAAAGTCTTCACATTCTTCTATCCAGACACAACCATATGTGAAGAAATGGCACACAAAAGTAGAGCAGATGTGCAAATGACACTAATGATAGCAATAAATGGCATACATCTCTACTGGAAATTTTACAATATTTTCTCAGCCAAAATTAATGAACTCAGAGAGATAACACCAATCTCAGAAAACATCAAAGAGGCAAAGTTTTTATGCTATCACATCACCATAACAACAGAAAGGGAGGCAGTACTTAAGATGACAAAACAACCTGAATTTGCAACTACAAGCTGGAGCAATCCTCATGTGGAAACAATAATTAAAAAAGCTGATGAATTAGTCCACAGGGAATGAGCAGTACTAAAAATAATGCAAGCTGAGGAGGGTGTGTAGCATAATCCAAGGCATAATGCTGCTAAGAAGAGAAGAACAAAAGATTAGTCAGTATTAAGATCATATTATGATTTATTGATTGTAAACAAATTAAAGTTAATTATCATCATTATGTTTGTAATATGCAACTAAGAAACAAGATAGCAAATTAGTACTTGTCAATGAATAATTTATCCAAACAAAGGGGGCAAAAATGCTTCCATTATTTTTAGCCATTTTTGGCAGATGAATAAATACAAATTCAAATGACAGGTACTTTTTGAAATCAACTATAAATGGAGCAAGAATTAATTCGGAAAACTGTTGAAGTAAATTCTTTGAAAATCTTATCTTTAGATTTCATTCAGTTTGCTTACTTATAAATCATGCCAAGCAAAACAGTAAATGCAGTAGTAGTGGCTTGGGCACACATTGTGAGCAATTCGAGGGTCTTTGATCCAAACCATGAATCTGCATTTACATTAGGTGTACAAATAGGAGTTTTGCTCCATTTAGCTGACTATTGATTCAATTGTTTGCATGTATTAAATAATTGATTATCAGAGAAAAGTCTAGAATGTCTACCATAGGTTATATCTGTATTACATATTTTATTAGGTGACCTATAAATAGACTTATAAAATGATGATGGGTGTAACATTATTTAAATGTAAGGTAGGAAGCTGCAAGTAACTTTTTTCTTTATTTATCTACATTAATTAAAGCCAATAGTTTTTGGTAATGGCTGAAGGAATATTTATTAAGCAGCTAGTGACACTGCCAGGTTGTGAAGTACTAAATTACACATTACAAATTGAGTTTAAGTCAGTTACATCCAGCCTTGAGAGCTTCACTGAATTTGGATAAGGAACACATAAGTTACTTTGTTGAGCTGAGACTTGGAACTACTCAAACAACAATGGAGGTGCATGGATGTGGATTGGTTCAGAGATCAAAGTCAGCCAAAGGCCACAGCAAAATCAAGGAAGGAAACTGTGATAACAGTGTACCTAAGTGGTAAGGAGTTACTAAGAGTTAATGCAAGTTAACAATAACATATCTCATGTTGGAGCAGTGTATCCATACCTGCATATAACAGGAAACAATGATTTAAAATAATAATTGACTCTGTTAATGCTTGGTAGTGGATGCTACTTTAGTATTTGTTGATAATAATATTTTTGTTTAAACAGAGGGGGCAAAATCACTTCCATTATCTTTAGCTGCCATACTGGCAGACAAAAGATTTAAATTTCAAAATCAACTGGTACTTTTCTGAACTACTATACATAGATTAAATTCAATGTAAGGAATTGATAAAGAAATTCATTCAGAATTCTTATATTATTTTCTTGATATGGTTTGAATATTTAATATGATGTCTAGCTAAATGAGTTGTATTTAGTAGTGGTCTGGATCCATCATGGGAATTATTCTAGGGTCTTTGTACCAGACCACAAAAGTGCAATTAAGTTAGGTATAGGGGTTTCATTCTCATTTAGTTGACTACTGATCATTATCTACATGTATAAAACATAACAAACTCAAGATATGGCTAGTAAGCACAAAAAAACCTAGGAATTGTATCTATATTATTTTAAATCCAAATTATTGACAATAATATGACTGATAATGTGACTGAGCATGTAGTAATTATTAAGTGTAAGTTAGGAAGATGCTGTATATTAAGCTAGTTATTAAAGCCAATATATTTTGGTAATGGCTACACGTGACATTAATAATGCAGCTAGTGATAAGTAAGGTTGCATAGATGTGAAACACTTTTAGAAATAGAGTCTAAGTCAAATTGTGTCTTTTCTTGAGTATACACTGAGCTAGGATAGGGTACACATAAGTTATATTGATGAGCTGAGAAGTGGAACTCAACCAAGTGGATCCTTGGCAAACAAGTGAAATTGGATGTGGAGATCAGCTTCAGACAGATGCCCACCATTGATCATTAGAGGAGATAGTGCATGTCTTCCTCACCTAAACAGTGGATATTTACATTTTGTTAGTTTAAGTTAATGGAACTACATAAAAGCTAAAGCAGTGTTAAGTTAGTAAATCCCTACTTGCAAGTACAAAACCAAGGTTATAAAGTAACACAGGGGAAACAGTGATAATGCCTGATAGAGGATGTTACATGGCGACCATGACAGCAAATAAGAACAGGCATTTGGAAAAGAATTTCTTTTATCTACTGGAGGCAAGTAATTGCTTCTTAACAGAACACAAATAATCTCTTCTAAATCCAAAAAAACATTCAGTGGAACAACTCACACACTTTGACATTATCTAACAGTAAAAGTGGAATTATAAGCACCATGACAACAACATCAGAAGTAAGCAGTCAATGAAGAGATTTACCCAAACCTAAAATAATGTACTTTAACAGGATCCTGGAATCATGACCAAGAAGGGGAAGAAGGGGCACCACTACAAACCAGATGAAAGAATGACTAAAGAAAAAATGGCAGCACAAAGAAAACAGCACCCAGGGTAGTAACCCCTAGAGCTACACACTCATCATAGTCTGGTGAGAACTCATCCCCTGATATGAAATTACAGTCTCTACACTCATCCTCTGAGACAAATGCTATAAAGGAGTCAAGAAACAGAAGCACTCTTGAGGAGTGAAATAGAACAATTAACAGATAAATTCAAGAAAATGGAGCAACAGAGTGAAATTATCTTAAATGAAATCAAGATAGACATGGAAATGAAATTAGATTGGCAGAGTGAACTATTCCAAAATGAGATTAAAACTCTTACTCAACAATTATCAGAATCTAACAAAAGATTCTTGGAACAGAATCAACAATTGCAAGAGAAAAATCAGCAACTGGAAAGAGAGAACAGACAGCTGATAGAAGACAACAACTTACAAGCAGGAGAGCTTGACCAACTAAAAGACAAACTGAGATTATTACAATTAAATGAAAAGGAAAGTCAAGGGAACATACAGACCCATGAAAAGAATTTTAATCAAGGAATGAGAGCAAATTGCAAGCACTTCCCATGAGAGCAGATAGAAAAACAAGATATGAGGGATTGGACAAAGAAATAGATACAGATAAGCAGAAATTTATAAATGAAATTACAAGAGCAGTGACCATCCAGTTACAGGAGGAGGACACAATTAGAAATTACACCAAACCAAGGTATGAAAATTTGATATTACCATGGAATATAACTAATGACAATATACCCTGCAAAGCAATGCTACCAAAATTTAATGGAAGGGTAGATTGATATAATCCAACATTTGTTGAGTGATTGCAAATGCTCAAGATCATTATGGCAGAATAATAAGTGAGCCAGCAAGCAGCAGCAGCAGCAAGACTCCCAGTGTACCTGACAGGAACGGCTTACCAGCACTATTTGTTACTGGATACAGAGATGAAAAGGAACTACAAACTACTTATAGGTGATTTCTTAGATTACTTTAGAAATGAACATTTTAAAAACCAGTACCAAATAATCTTAAAAGCTATTAAAATGAAGAAAACTGATGATATACAAAACTACATTCAACAAGTTGAGCAATTGGTAATGCTGAGTTTGAGAGAAAACAGATACTAAAATACGATCTATTCTCACATATATGCAAAGAAATGCCAGATAGTATCAGAACACAATTCCAAATTAAGTGTGATGTAGACAACAAACTGCAGAAGATCATTTGAAAGGCAGTCAACATCCAAGTGATGATTGAGAACAATGAACAAATCTATGAGAAAGGAGATTGGCCTAGAGAAACACTGACATGGACAAGCAATCTGAAACTGTGACCTCTGAGTATGCCCTATAGTGAAAACAAACCAGAAAAAATCATAAAGATCAAAGGAAAAGATGGGAAAACTAGAAAAGGGAGAGAAAGGGACGTCAAGTTCTACAGTTGTGGACAGAAGGGTCACAAAAAACATGATTGCACTAAACAAATAAATGTAATTGGAGATGAAGAGGCTTATTATGAGGACGAAGATTTAATAGAATAGGAAAACAAAATGAATGAAGTATTGTAAACCAACTATGAGTCAGAAAACTAGCTAGAGCACTGACTCATAAAAACTGTGCATTGATAATGATCCTGACAAATCTTGATACTATAAATATGATAATGATAATGATTAATGGTGTAATGACAAAAGCAACAATTGACATGGAGCAGCAACTTCAATAATTACAGATGAGTGCACAATGAAGTTGGGTTTCAAATGCAAAGATTTGAACAGTTGCAATAAATGATTGATTAATGCATCAGGAGAATACATCAACACAAAAGGAATAATAAACACATTGCAGATGAGCAAACACAACATTTGGGAAATTTTGGGTAGTGGTGGATACTCACAACAATCTGCTACCATACAAGGTTATATTGGGCAATGACTTCCTGACAAAAAATGGATGTGTCATAAATTATGCAAACAGGACAATAAAAGTGAAAGAGGAAGAAATCAAAATCAAAGAGGAGAAAGGAAGACACAAAAACAATCACATTTGGATTGCAGGAAGACATTCATCTAGAGCCACATCAATGGAGGATGCATATAATAGAGACAGAAAACCCAATAACAGCTGACATAATGCTATACAACAATAAGGGAATCAATACAAAGATAGTATCAATGACGTCCAGTGTTTGCACAGTTAAGAGTGGAAAGGGGAGAATACCAATTCTCAATGCAATGAACCAAAATTTTAGCTTAAAGAAATCAATGCAAATGAATATGGAAAGTACTCCACATGGCTGACTCAAGGGCAAGTGGACAAATGCCCTCAAAGTTGCAAGTGTAGCATTCACTACCAAGCTCTGACTCACATTGACTAATTCTATTTGAATGTAACTCTGTGTTAAGTGTTGGTAGGGATGTACTTTTACTAACTGCATTACTCCATTAATATTCTTAGTTAATTTAATTAACTATATAGTAATCAAACACTGTTAAGGTGTGGACTGGATATTGTAGTTCTCCTGCTGACTGATCTTTCATGAGGCCTCTGGCCAACTCCAATCTCCAAAACTTTCAACAAGTAGTTGTCTTCATTACCAATTGATTGTTTTCAAATCTCAGCTCAACAAAGTAACTTATGTGTTCCCTATCCTAACTCAGTGCACCCCTTCAAGGCTGGATGTAACTGACTTAAACTTGATTTGTAATGTGTACTTTATTCTTGCAACTGGGAAATGTCACTAGCTGCTTAATAAATATTTAGTCAGCCATTACTGAAAAATACTGGCTTTAATAAATTTAGATAATTAAATAGATTATTACTTGCAGCTTCCTACCTTACATTTAATTAGTAATACATGCTTGGTCTTGTTATCAGTCTATTCATAGGTCACCTATGTAGTCTAATTAATATAAAATGTAAAAATCTACAATTGGTTATTCAACCATTTTCTCTGAGGTTTCATTATTGTATACATGTCAATGAAGGAATCAATAGTCAGCTAAACAGAGAAAAACTCCTAATCATATCCCTAACTTAAATGCAGTTTCATGGCTTGGATCAAGGAGTCTCAAATCACTCCTGATGTGTGCCCTCACCACTACTAATGCATCTGCTGTTTAGCCTGACATGATTTAATAATAAGCAAACCAAATATAATCTAAAGATAAGATTTTTGAAGAATTTACTTCAACAGTTTCCCTAAATGATTTCACTCTATTTATAGTTCCAGATCCAAAACCTGTTGATTTTGAATTTTAAATCTTCTGCCAAGATGGCTGAAAAATAATGGAAGTGATATTGCCCCCTTCATTTTGCCAAATTGTTTGTACAAGTACTATTTGGTAAATATTGTTTCTTAGCTGCATTTTACAAAATTAATGATGATAAACTTAAATTGAATTTGATTTACAATTAATATTNTGGTTATTCAACCATTTTCTCTGAGGTTTCATTATTGTATACATGTCAATGAAGGAATCAATAGTCAGCTAAACAGAGAAAAACTCCTAATCATATCCCTAACTTAAATGCAGTTTCATGGCTTGGATCAAGGAGTCTCAAATCACTCCTGATGTGTGCCCTCACCACTACTAATGCATCTGCTGTTTAGCCTGACATGATTTAATAATAAGCAAACCAAATATAATCTAAAGATAAGATTTTTGAAGAATTTACTTCAACAGTTTCCCTAAATGATTTCACTCTATTTATAGTTCCAGATCCAAAACCTGTTGATTTTGAATTTTAAATCTTCTGCCAAGATGGCTGAAAAATAATGGAAGTGATATTGCCCCCTTCATTTTGCCAAATTGTTTGTACAAGTACTATTTGGTAAATATTGTTTCTTAGCTGCATTTTACAAAATTAATGATGATAAACTTAAATTGAATTTGATTTACAATTAATATTGATTTAATCATAATTTGATGATAATCTTCATTGACTGACTAATCTCTCATTTTTCTTCTTTATCAGCATTAATTCTTGGATTATGCTACACAAGTACTCCCAAAGGCTGACTCAAGGGCATAGGGATAAAAGCAAATGAAGAAGAAGCATGCATAATACCAGAAATAAGAAATGAAGATTATCTGCACTTGGAGGAGCAGGAAATGTTGAAATTAAGAAAGATGTTAGAAAGACACAAATGTATATTCAACTACAGAGAAATAAGTGTGGGACAAGCAGTAGGTGACAAACACAAAATGGTTACAATAACAGATAAACCCATCAAGCTGCAGGTCAGAAGGGTACCAGAGTAGATGAAAAATGAATATAACCATATACTAGAGGAACTAATCAATAATAAGATCATTCATACAAGTAAAAGCCCATAAGCAGCACAAACAGTATTCATGAAGCAAGGAGACAAATATTGCATATGTATAGATTTTGCAAATTGAAGGAGGTAATGAAAAAATGTAGCATCCTCTACCAAGCATTGATGTAGGTTAAATGATTCTTTTAAACTATTGTTTCACGTCAACTGTGGGTAGGGATGTACTCATGTTAGCTATTGAATATATATATTTCTGCTAATCTTTCTTTAACTGAAATAACTGAATACTATTTAGGTACTCTGCCATCATAGCTCTGCTCTGTGAATGGTGTGTCTGTGGCCTCCAGCCAACTCTGATCTCTGCATCACTTCATTTGGGTTTCCATAGCTGATCTAGGTGGCTTCAAATCTTAGCTCAACAAAGTTCTTATGTGTTCCCTATCCTGACTCAGTGTAGTTCTCAATGCAAATTGTAACTGACTTAAACTCAATTTGTACTGTGTATTTAATTCACTTTGCAACCTTGCAATGTCACTAGCTGCTTAATAATTATTACTTTAGCCATTACCAAAAACTATTGGCTTGGCTTGGCTTTAATTAAGTTAATATAATTAAGTTACTTAATAACTTGCAGCTTTCTACCTTTACATTTAAATAACATAATACATGCTCAGTTGATTTATCAGTCTATTATAGGTCACCTAAGTCTATCAGATAAAATATGTATAACCTACATTAGGCTATCCAGCCCTATCTTACTGATGTTGATTATTGATTACATGTAAATGATCGAATTGATAGCTAGCTAAATGGAGAAAAACTCTTATTTGTAGACCTAACATAAATGCAGGTTCATGGTTTGGATCAAGGACCCTTGAGTTGCTCCTGATATGTTCCCAAACCACTACTACTGCATTTACTGTTTAGCTTGACATTCCGTATAAATAATCAAACTGATATAAAATCTAAGAATAAGATTTTCAAAGAATTTACTTCAACAAATTCCAAACTGATTTACATTCTATTTATAGTTAATTTTGAAAAAGTACCTGTCATTCAAAATTTAAATTTAATTCATCTGCCAAAATGGCTGAAAATAATGGAAGTGAATTCGCCCCCTTTGTTTTGTCAAATTTGATGACAAGTACTAATTTGCTATATTATTACTTGGTTGCATTTTACAAAGATAATTCTGATAATTGAACTTAAATTGTTTTTCTAAATAATCATAATTTGATCTTAGTTTCAAATAATCATTTGTTTTTCTTTCTTCATTAGCAGCATTTTCTTTGGATTATGCTACACGCCCTCCTCAGCTTGCATTATTTTTAGCACTGCGCATTCTCTGTGGACTAACAAATCTGCCTTTTTGATTAGTATTTCTGCTTGGGGATCACTTCAGCTTGTTGTTGCGAATTCAGGTTGTTTGGTCATTTTAAGTACCACCTTAGTTGTGCATTTATCAATTTCTTCTTTCAGTTCCTTTAGCTGTTTGTGAATCAGTTTTCCCTGCGTGTATAGTTGATAAGGAGTTATCGCTCCTTCAACATATACTCTTTCCTTATTTTGATTGTTTAGTAATATCTCTTTCATCTTTTTGTAATCGTCCCATTCAACTATTGCTTTTGCATCTTCTTTCATGTTCACTTAAGTCTTATATTTGTGTAGGAAAGTCTTGGCAATCTTTACATTTTTCAGTATCCTCCATCATGCGAGCACCATAGGGATCAACACTGTTTTTGGTGGGGCGCATATAAGGATTTTTGTGCTTATCTGTTGCTCTATTTCTCTGTAATCTTGTGACATTGTTGGTGCTGTTGCCAGTCTGATTATGGCTGGATAGTTCATTTTGCTTTCTTTCAGTGTCTCCCAGAATATCTGTGTTAGTCCTCTTCTGCTCATTTTCATTTGGATGCTGTTGTTTAGTTCTAATTTCAACATGATGCATTCCACGTCCACTGCTAGTTGATTGTATGGTTTCAGCATTTCCTCCAATTCTGTCTCTGTGAATGCTTCTGTAAACATCAATTTCATTGATGCTACTGTCTGCTCTTCCTTCACATACTGGTATTTCCCCAAGCAAATCTATTCTTTTTCTTTCATTATTTTTATTTTGACTAAGAATCTCTCATCATCTGTATCAATCCATTCCATTGTGTGTTCTGGCATGGAGGCTCCCCATTTCACTATGTTTATTCTATCTATTTGTTGCTGTGTTTTTGGCAATAGTATTAATTGTGTTGAAATTAAGAGTTCTTCCTCTTCTAACATTTCTTTTTGTGTTTTTGTTGTCATTTCGCAAACTTCCACTGGTTCTGTTATTCCTCCCCTTTGCATCATTTCCGTGCTCTTAATGATCTTTACAAACTTGCAGTGAGGGCTCTCTTTTTCGTATCTTTTCATATCTGTTTCTAATGCTTGCTGAATTTCTTTGTTCTTTATCATAGTTACAATTTCTTTTGTGTCTATGATTTTCCGTTTAATGATCTTCCTCGTTGTTTTCCAAGGTTCTGTCTCAACCTGTCTTAATCGTGTCTCTGATGTGGTGTCCCACATGTATTTCCTCATGGGTTCATCAAATACTGTTATCTCTTCCGGCGCGATCCCTGTTCTATTTGCTATATCCACCATTGACATTCTGCCTAATGGGCTTTTGTTAATGATTAATCTACTTATAAATTTTTCGACCTCCTGCATTGGTTTCTTGATTTTGTCTGGAGATGTCAATTTCTCAATGTGAACATTTAATAGCCAGTTCTTCGTCTGCATGTTCACTGGGGACAAAGCTATTTCATATCTCTTTGCTTTTGCTAATTTGTGGCGCCCTGCTCTGGAAATTGGCAGCCTCAGTTCTTGTTCTTGCATTGTAAAAATTGCAAAATCCATGCTGAGGTTCTGAACCTTATTTCTGGGGCATTCTTCTCTTCAAATATCATATTTTTAAAGTCTTTTGTTGAGTTCAATTCATATCCTCTGTTAATCTCTGACAGTGCCACTTCAACCATTTTATGGTATTTCTTTGATGGGGCCTCAATGTGTATCTCTGGCCATTTTTCTTCTGTTTTCTTTTGTAGTTTCATCTCGTTCCATATTTCTTGTATTCTCTTTATGTGTTCCTGCCTTTGTGTGAGGCTGCACTTGATGAATAGTGTGTTTGCTTTTTCCACGCCCTCTGCATGCGTTGTCATCTCTATCATTTTCACCTGTTTAAATAAATTGATGGTGATACATGGATCCACCATTAATCTACAATAGGCTACCCAGTAGTCAATCTGTAGGTCTAACCAAATTAATTCTGCGATTTTTGATTACGTCGTTATTTTCTCCCACAAGAACATGTTCTCTACTTGTATTTATAGCTTTGACTGTTGTTCTTCTGATGATGACCACTCGTATGCCCTGTACTCTCGCCATTCTTAGAGTTTGATCTAGCTGCTTCTCCAAATTTTTGTTATATTCTTTTTCCTTTAGGATGTGAATAATCGTGAGTTTATCTTTATCAATGTTAATTTCTGGTATTTTCACAATCTGGTCTATATATGCCATGATTGCTTGGGCTGTTTCCAATGTGAAACTGTCATCAAAAGTGACGTGAACCATGCTGCGCATATATGGAGATTCCACCGTCCCGTCTAGTTCTCTCTGATAACTTATAATCATATTGACCATTGGTCTTTTCTGCACGTCGAGTACTATCAGTAGATTGCTGCCCTCTGTCTTTGCTATTTTTCATATGTGGCTCTTAGTTTCCGGTGACAGTTTTTGATATGCATTAGTTCTCATCTTTGTCATTCCCATGAAATATGGGTGCAGGGTTTTGCCGTCTATTTTCGACATCCTTTTCTCTCTATCTTTTGAATGCACTGTTCTCTCCGATGTGCTATTGGAGAGGGAGTGTAGCTGTGTAATCCAAAATGATCGACTGATGCTCGGCTCACCATCAAGTGAGTCCATGCTAATCATTTCGACTGAGTCGCCCTCGAATCAGCTCACAATTGGCACTTTCAGCAATTGACCAGCTGTGGGTTCCGTTGATACGTCAGCCTTGAATCACTTTTGTATACGCACATTTCTTTGCCCACTCTTATCTTCCCCTGGAACTCCAAAGGTCACACCACCCTCGAATCGGCAGGTTGGACTAGAGGGAAGGTTGCGCTGCTTTTTGCCAGTTCTCTGTGTGCCCTCAAATTAGCGGTGCAGATCTCTGGGATGTTCACTGGTTCTCTGCTTGCCCTCGAATCAGCAGTGCAGATCTCCAGTGGGAGAGGCATTGTGTCTTTTAGTCTCCCTGCCCTCAAGTCGCCCTTGGGGACTACTAGGACGCCTTCTCACTCTGCGCCTCTGATTAGTCATGGGTTGGTTCTCTTCCCTTCTGTCTTCTGTTGGACGTCTGGTTCAAGACTGTCTTTGTATTCTTCTCCGTGGGTTTGATGTTGTCATCTCCTCAGGTCTTTGGGTTTGGCACACTCTCTTCCTCAATGGCTGTTGCATCTTGTTTGATTTTCCTAAATTCAGACAATAAGTTTACATCCCATATTTCAGGGTCATATATATATTTATCTCTTGCTGCACATCTTGGCAGCACTCTTCTCTGTATGTCCTCATTACCAATGTTTGCTTTGAATTCTTTGTCAAAGCCTTCCTCTGGCAGACTATCTAAGTCATTCATATCGTATATAACCTCATTATCATGAATATGACTTATTTTAAACTCAGCATTTTCATTTAATATCAATTCTTCAATATCTGCTGTTGCCCATTTCAGGTTTTGGAAGTGCAGTAATCTGTCGTTGTTTAACATATACTTGTTATTTGGTAATACTTGCGTTATTTTATATGGACCTGACCATACTGTTTTTAACTTTCGGACCTGGTTTGTATCTGTTAATTTCATGGGTGTAAATGCGTAAACTGTGTTGCCTAGTTTGTGAGCGTGACTGTAAATTTTTTTGTTGTAGTTACACTGTTGTCTCACAGCCGATTTCTTCGTGTTATGGCACATCTTCTCATGTATCGCCGTTATCCGATTCCTCAGTTGATCCACATATTGGTTGTCTAACTTTCCACTATATGCGAAGTACTGCATTGATAATGGCATTGCCGCCTCCCTTCTGAACATGGCTTTGAACGGTGTTATCATGGTTGTTGAATGTACAGACGTATTATAGAAATACTCGATCATTTCAATTACCTCCCTCCATTTGCGTCCTCCTACTCTTGAGGTTGTGACTCTAATCAATTTTATCAAAGTTCTGTTCAGTCTCTCCACTGCACTGTTTGCCTGCGGATGGTATGCTGTTGTTCTTTTGCTTATGACTTCCAGTAGGTGCACCATTTCTTGGAACAGGTTGCTCTCGAATTGTGGCCCCTTATCCGTGATTATAGTCTCCATTGGCCCGAACTTCAGGATCCATTCTTTCATTACTATGTTGGCAGTTGTCTCAGCCGTTGTGTTCTTCATTGGGACTAGCTTCGCATATTTGGTGAAGTTGTCCACCATCACTAAGAGGTACTGGTACCCCTCCTCATCTTTCGACAACATTTCTAAATCTATGTGTATGGTCTCATTCGGTTTCGTTGCTATGATTTTTTCTAGCGGTGCCCTCTGTGTTGGAAAATGTTGTTTATTGTGGAGGAGACATTCCGTACATTTGTTGATGATTTCTTCTGTGACCTTCCATATTGCTGTCGTGAAAAATCTTGCGTTGAATGTGGTCTCCGTCTGTGTGATGCCCAAATGGCCCTTCTCATGGATTTTTCTTACTAGTTCACGTTTGAAGTATTCCGGTATTGCGATTCTATTGGTTTGTCCTTCCACATATAGGAGTCCGTTCTTGTTCCTTTTCCATCTGTACATCTTGTAGTAATTCGGGGTTAACTTTGATAGTTTCACACTTGGTTCTTGTAATTTTCTTATGATTTCGCTTAATATCACGTCATCCTTTTGTTTTTCTACAATTTCGAGCTCTGATATTTCCTCTTTTATCGCGATTAGTAGCACTGCGTGTCCCTTCTTATCCACGTTCATCTCCGGAAGTCCCTCGTACTCTGTGTATGGTAGAAATTGAAATTGCTTTTTCTCTCCATCTTCCTTGGTTGCGTCTCTCTGATACTCAGGAAGCGAGGTCCAAAAGTCGGCGTTTATATGCAGTGTCCCTCTTTGGTGTTCAATCATGAAGGTGAATTCGTTTAGGTATTTGATCCATCTCAAGACTATTCCCGATTTATCACCCAAAACCTTCTTGAGCCATGCCAATCCGCTGTTATCAGTGCAAACTCTAAATTGCCGTCCTATTAGGAAGTGTCTGAACTTTTTATTGCTCTCGATTAGTGCCAGCATCTCCAATTTTGTTGACCCATAGTTTCCTTCAATGGTTTCAACTTGCGACTAAAGAATTGTATGGGTACTTCTTTGCCATCTTTTACTTGTCCCAGCGTTGCTCCAATTGCTACCTTGCTGGCATCACAGTCCAGTATAAATGTTTCGTTGTAATTAGGCGTGTTTAGTGATGGCAATTTTGCTAGTTCCTCTTTTATCTTGTCTAGCTCCTCCTGCTCCTGCCATGTCCATATAAATGGTACTGACTAGCAAAGTAAATGAGTACTTTAATAGTTCTGTGGAATCTTAAGGACATTAGCATTCATATTATCACTATTATTTTTGAAAATGTTGCATACTTTAGAAGAAATTGCACAAAATAATATTTCCTAATGTATTAAGATAGGCTATAAGCATTTTTGAGCGCCATCTGTCGGGATAAAGATTTTTCAGCAACAAATATTTCGTCTAATGCTTGCGTTATCCTTCATGCATATTCGCCCTTTTTCAATGACTCATCCCAAATATATGATTTTTTCTTTTAAAATATCGCACTTGTTTCCATTGATTCTCAGGCCGGCTTTTTGGAGGATCGATAATGTTCATTCCAGTTTCTGCAGGTGTTCCTCAATCGTGTTGCTCGTCAGGATGATGTGGTTGATATATGCATTCACTCCGTCCTCCATCTTGTGTTTCTTATTTTTCAACACTTTCGTTATGTATCTTTGAAATGTTGCAGGCGCGTTGCAGAGACCAAACGACATGTATATTCATTCATGTAGGCCGTAGGGAGTTATGAACGCCGTTTTTTCTATGTCTTCCTTTTCCATTCTCACCTGCCAATATGCCTTGCATAAGTCTATTGAAGTGAAGTACTTATGTTTGCTCGCTTCATATAGCATGTCCTCTATTCTTGGCAGTGGGTATGAATCTTTTTTTTGTTACTTCATTCAACTTCCGGAAGTCTATGCATAACCTGTGTTTGTCTCCCTGTTTCACAAATACTGTAGGTGCGGCGTATGGGCTTTCGCTGGGTCGTATTATTTTGTTATCAATCAATTCATTGAGTAACCCGTTGTATTCGTCCTTCATCTGCTCCAGCACTCGCCTCACTGGCAGTTTTATTGGCTTGTTTGTTGTTGTAATGATCTTGTGTGTTTTGCCAATTGCTTGTACCACACTTATTTCTCCGTAGTTGAATATTTGTGTTTCTCTAGCACCTCTCAAAGTTGTTGTAATTGTGCTGTGCTGTTTACAACAGCGAATATTTTTTCAAATGGAATTTTCTGATTAATAATAGCTTAATTAAAATCTATCGAAATCAGGAAATTGTGATCTTTCTCATTATATTTTTAAGAAAATATATATGTGTATATTATACAGGCAACACGACCAAAGTCGATCAGTTTGAACCTATATCCCATTAATTCGGTTTACAGTACATTTCGTTGCTTTACAATGCTACTTCAGTGAAAAAATCGAGGCATTTTGTTAAAATAATTAATTAGGTTTCAGAAAGTTTCAATAAATTTAAAGTTTGCGGTTCGCTTTGTTTGAGACTTTTTCATTCACATGTAAATAGTTCCTCGGTATCGAACAACATTTATAAACTGCTCCCACGTAAGAGGATACAAAACAATGTTATTACCAAAAAATTTAATAAATAGGTTTTATAAAATACAAATTTTTTGAACATCTATATTACTAGTAAAAACAAATATCAAAAATATCATGATTTATTTGATAAATATAACAGTTTGATGTGATATTTCTATATGAAAGTGCAGGTTGATCAAAATAAAACCCGGAAAACATTTCTATTTTTGATTTACAGAATTTATTGATTACAATTATTGCGGTATTACAAAACAGTAGCAATGGTGCAAATGTTCTTACTTATAATTCTAATCGAAACCTACATTTTTGTCATTTAACTATTAATGTTGCATATTTTTTTCATTTATATCTACTGAATCTTCCACAAGAATGAAATATTACCATCTTCGCCTTATTGTAAAATGTCACATGTAATATTCATATTTAAATCACTTTCGTAAATATTAAATAGCAGTGGGCCCAAAATTGACCCTTGAACACCTTTTTCTAATGAGGTCCAATCTGATTGGCGAGCATACTGTAAAAACACATTCATAATAATGAATTAACTAATGCGTTTTCCCCAATTTCATTAATGGCATAAATAAAAATAATGCTAACTAGGTTGTTAGTAAGTTTGAAAATAGAATAAATAATGGCAAATTTGTTAAATTAGTGCCGCTAGGTTTTATACTCCATAAAGAAACTTTGAGTTTTGAAAACATTTCAAATATTTATTTATCTTGTATATTGTAAGTAGGCACTAAAGAAGTACAAAGTTTGTTAACAATTTACGTTGAAATTTACAAAAATCTATACACCCATCCATCCACATGTACAAAATATGCTAACTAATTATACAAAAACAAACAAACAAGATCCAAGTGTACAATGCACCGTATAATTCCAATCAAAATTTACAATAGTAGGTAAGACAGTGAGATTCCATATACAAACTGACAGAAATAATACAAGGAAGCGTATTTATAATGGTTAGTCCGGTTAATGTCTGCGAGAACTCAACGTATTTTCTGCTATTGTACCCGGTGACAGTAATAGCCAAGCTGCTTGCACTTCTCGCATAGATTCTGAGGATGCTCCTTATTCTGCTCAAACCCTAATCCATCAGGCTTCTCTAAAGGTCGCTAAAACAACAATTTCAAAAGAAAATATAAATTTGTGCTGGAATATAAGCTATTCGCTAATATCATACATTTCAGAGTAAATCATATCATCATGGCGCAACTCAATTAGAAATTTACACTAATTTATCCAAAAACCAGTCCAAGTAGTTGTTAATGAATGAGTTGTAGCTGTTTTATCATCTTCTCATGGTACATTACAGTTATTACATAAATTATTTTGAAGACTTTTGTGAATATTACTACAAACATTGTTCAATTAAACTTCTATGATCTGGACAATTTTGATCTCACTAACTCTTATAGATTGGTCATTTGATTTTCAATGCCTAGAGTGAACAGAAAGAATTGTATGTGTACCTAAAAACTACCACGCATAAACACAAAATGCATATACTTTATATTATACCTTGACGAATCATTGGAATAACAAGTGAAATTAGCCAAAGGTGGGCAACAATTTAATGTTCCAAAATTTAAAAAGTCGCCTGCAATAGGGACAATTTCGCACTTGAGATTTGGTCAAAATAGCATTAAATATAATAAATTATTATCCAATAGTTAGTGAGCTGTACTTATCATATTTAAGCCAAATATATTCCTGATACTGATGGCAGGAAACAATTCCGTACGCAGGATTTTTTAACGGGGGACATCTTAGTCATGAACCTTTGCGTAAGCCACTGGCATTGCAACCTTAAACAGCCTGGGGATTTTTGAAAAATTTTCATTATCCTATAAAAATTTTAAAGGCTTATAGCTCAATCTGAAAGCACCACATAATAGAGGAGAGTCTGAAAGCACCACATAATAGAGGAGAGTCTGAAAGCACCACATAATAGAGGAGAGTCTGAAAGCACCACATAATAGAGGAGAGTCTGTAAGCCATCTGACTTTGCGCACGGCACGCCTCAATGAGTTTGGAATATCTGTGCATATATCAAGAACCAGTCAAAGTTCTGTTGCCTCCAAGGGCATTAAAATCTTCTAAATACACTAACACTAGGTATGGAGAGAATTTAAATCTTTTTAAAAAATTCGAAAATTTCTAAAAAACTTGCCAATCTATTCATCAATCTCTGCAACAGCAATGAGCTTTAATAAAAATGTTCAACATTGCATTAAAGAATGTTCCCCCATAGACCTACCCATGCCCCAAGAGTTTCAAATTTGGAAATAGGTTTGGAGAAAATGTTTTGGAAATTTGGAAAAACGGTTTGTCCTCTAAAACGGATGCTAGGCTGTTTAAGGTTACGTGAGCAAAGACTTTGTGCAGTGATATTCCATACTTAGTAACCAAAAAATAACTCACCTGCTTGTGAGGATAGACGTTAATATGACACTTGATGCATTCCTGTCCCATGTTCGACCACGAATTCCCAGACATCCATTTACGTTTGCATTTGGGACATTTATATTCTCCAAAACAGCGTTTTTTACCTTGGTAAGGTGTAAGTCCTTCACCCTTTGGCCTAGCCTAAACAAAAATACACTAAGTCAAAAATACAAATAAGTCATAAAAAAACAACTATCAAAACTTGACAACAGTGCGAGAACGCACCAATCCGAATTGTAACGCACAAAATCCATCAAATATTGGAACAATAATGAACAGCCTTAGTAGAAGGAATCCATTCATATTGACAATCGTGTGCAGGAAAAGATGCGAGAGAAAACTCAGTATCATTAAACTGAAATGTTAAGCTTAGACTGATGCCAACAAAAAGATTTTCTACAAAGAATGGATTTATTGAATTCACTACTGTACTCATCAAATTAGAGACAGTAATCGCCAATCATAAGCCTATATAGTGAATATAGTTTTAAAATGATAACAATATCATATGAAATAAAATTGTGAGGTAAACTCGAAATTGTATGTAGAAGAACGCAGGTATAGTGCACTGCTGTGACCAGAACATAAGTGAATATTTAGGTCACAATAAAAATATCTAATGGAAGTGAGAAATGCAATTTCACTGAAATCAGATTAAAAATAAAGTGAGGCATTCATTAGGCTATGCCTTCATTTTATAATAATAAAAGAATCGCTTTATTTCCTGTAGTGGCGAAGCACTAAATAGGAAAATTAAAGACACTAAACAAAATCTGGAATCAAGTCATATGTAATATATTTTGCTGAAGCAAATCGGAATGACTTTTTGTAGTAATGAATACACCGGTTGCATATATGCAGTTTTCTAAAAATGATCATTTTTTAATAACTTTTTACACTTTTCTATTGATTTTGATAAAAAAGGCTGTTTTTAGAAATTCAGGATTTTACAGCCATGGGTCAAAAAACTGCAGTCATACCCATATAAATAGTTATTCAATTATACCCCATTTTAAACTATGCACCAATATGTTTTTAATCAATTTTTAGATTTTTTATAAAATCTACCTTTAGTGGCCTAAAAGTCTATGCAACATATCATTTAGAAAAAAAGAAATTTGAAATAGAACACTTGGATCCACGTCATATTAAAGAAACCTAACTAACCACATCTGACATTTATTCAAATTCAACACATCTGTTCATTTGCCACGCGTTATTCTATAACTTAATTGCAGATGTGCTTTTTTTATTTATTTCCAAAATTCATTCTGTAAAGTCATGGCATCAAACACAAAACTTCAACAGGGTTTTTTCACATTTTCTTGCAATGTGGGGAGAATCATCCCAAGAAGTTAAAAACTTTGGTTAAAGATTTCGGGGAGACGCATGAACTGCCTTATTTTTTACAAAGAGACTGAAATGACGGAGGATTCACTAAATTTCTCACACAAAGCCAAAGCAAATAAAAGTGAGATATTAAAAATATTCTTAAACAGCATATCTTCTCAAAATCTTCGCCATACTCGTTATGAAGACTTAGAGATTTGTGAAGGAGCTTCCGAAGAAGATTGCATACAATCCTTGGAAAAAGTAGTTGCCGCTGAAGAAGCAACTACTCAGTGCTAGTTTTATATTGGATGAGGCTAACCCAGACAACCTAGAATTTGGTTATTCTTTAAGGGATGTATATAACTCCCTTAAACATGCGTTCAATAGAGTAATGTTGTTAGTAACAATAAATGATTACTTTCTTTAACGAATGAGAATATCAATGCTTTGGAAAATGAAAGGATAAGATGATCAAAAATGCACCAGATGCATTCTTTAGATGTAGAATCTTTAATTCAAGTAAAAAAATATAAATTTCTGATGAGATGTTATTTAATGTAAATGATGTCTTATTTAAATATGTCAATGACTGTTTTTATAGTATATTTGATTTATTGTATTTTAATTAAATACAAATATTGGGATGATCTGGAGCAACAAGAAAAACAGGAATTTGTTAACAGATTGAATGGAATAAGGGAACTTTATGATTCTGATGAACGGAAGAGGATATTGTACAATATTCCTATATTTATACTTTCTTAACGTTTGACAAAGATATAATAAGAAAGTATAGATCAAAGAAAACATCCAGGTGTTTTAAAGGATATACTGTATGACGAAAACGACATAAAGAGTATATATTGGCTCGAACAATTGAACTTTTTACAAGAAATGGATGCAAATAATCTAGTGGTAATTACTGGCGATACGGGTGTAGGCAAATCGACACAGATTCCCAAATTAATATTGTATTATGAAAGGATATTCATGTTCAAACATAAATCCACGTCAGTAATTTCACAGTCAAGAATATTGCCCCCGATAAAACTCAACGACAGGATATCAGAAGAATTGAACATGGAATAATACAATCCCATCACAAAGGATCGAAAAACATAAATTCTAGAGCATATCCACATAAATTGTTGAATTGCACTGACGGTAAAGTAACTACATCACGAAGAAAAATGTGGCGATTATGATAGTGTTGGAGCAGACGAGGTCCATGAACACAATCTGAATATGGACGTCATATTATCTCTACTCCATTACACGACAACCACCAAAGCAATTATAATATCAGCTACTATGCATTATCACGATGCTAGATATAGAAGCTTTTTTAAACACCATACAAGTCTTTATGTTGATTGTAGAATACACATAAGCTCTTATAAGAAATTTAAAGATAGACACTTATTTCTTTGATCAAATCCAAGACGAATTCCTATGCGATTACAATACTAAAATAGTAGATTATTTTCCTAAGGCAGATGCATGTACAATTGGATATATACTTAGTGTAATTGAAAAAAAATGTATCGAGGAAAATAGAAATGTTTTAGTATTTGTATCAGGAGAACGAATAGTTCATGGTCTCGTAAATCATAACCGATAAATTGTGCAGATAAGATTAAAGCATCACACGATAATTGTTTTTAATAGCAAAATTATATATATTTAACCCAAGTTCATACTAAAACTAGGGCTTAGGGTAAGAAGCCTCTTCTGGGTAGTAAAAATTAACAAGAAAGAAACGACTTCACATTTCTTAGCTAACCCGAAAGCAAACTTTTTCACCTCAATTAACATCATCTTTCCAATTAATTAAAAAATTATCTATTACTTTTTCTATTTTCTTAAACCTATCAAAATTATTAATAGTAAAATCATATATCTTATCTATTTGTTTAATTATATTATTATCCATTAAAGACATATTATTAAATATTTTATAATATTTATTTATTAATTTTAAATTTTCTTTATTTTTCTCGTATAATACATTTTCTAAAATTTTATCTGTCTTATCTATGAGTAATTTAATATCTTTAAAGATAATATTGAATGACTTAATACCATCTAAACATTTATATATTGATAAATATTTATCCTCTAATGATCTAATACTATTATTTAAATTAGAATTACTATTAAAATTAGATTGTATAATATTTATTATATCTAATTGTTTATTTATTTTATCTTCATCTACATTATCTTTATTTATTTTTTCATTGATAATTTTTATTTTGACTTAAATATTTTATATGAATAGTGTTTTAGTGTATCAAAGGATATTTTTCTTTTAAATTCTTCTACTTTATTATTAAGAATAAATAATTGATCAATATCAATATCTTTTAATTGTTCTTTTATTTTATTAACCTTTAATTTATAATTATCTATATCTGTCTTAATATTAGTGAGATTAATATTATCGAATTTCCTATTAATATTATTAATATATTCATTATTTGTTTGTATAATAGTATCTATATTATCTGGTATTATAAAATTATCCTTTATATAAATGTGTGAAGTTTTATAAATATGTTTAGAAAACAGAAACAAACTGCAAGGTGGTAGAAGAAAAGAAATCCGTCCAGATTTCAGCCATGCGGAACAAAAGGAACAGTTTTGGACTCTGGCACCTTTGTATTTTGTAAAAATTGAAATTTATTATAATCATTTAGGTGTTGTGATTTAGTTAAAATGCATGAAGAGTAGAAAGTAGTAATTGTTTTTAGGAAATGAGAACACGGATGTTTCCAGAATGCTTCTACACTCAAATCTCTAGCCACCAAGGGAAGGAAGTTTGGGTGGTAAAGACCTACATTTCTCCATGGGAGCGGTTTAGGGTGGCGAGTGTTCATGCGGAGCATAGAGCTCGCAAGAAGAAACATATGCTCCGACGAAAAAAAATCATCACCACCCTCAAACATAAACGTTCAATATTTATACATTTAATTATTAGAAAATAAATGTTTATACCTAAAATTAATTGTTACATAATTAATATACTGTTCTATTTTGTATTTTGTAAAAATTGAAATTTATTATAATCATTTAGGTGTTGTGATTTAGTGCATGAAGAGTAGAAAGTAGTAATTGTTTTTAGGAAATGAGAACACGGATGTTTCCAGAATGCTTTTACACTCAAATCTCCAGCGAACTAGGAAAAGAGGTCTGGATAGTGACCGGATACATCACACCCTGGGAGTGATTCAGGGTGGCTAGCGTACATGCGGAGCATAGAGCTCGCAAGAAAAAATATATGCTCCGACGAAAAAAAATCATCACCACCCTCAAACATAAACGTTCAATATTTATACATTTAATTATTAGAAAATGTATGTATAGTTTGGAAAAAAAAATTCTGTTTAGAAAAATGAAAACGATCATGTTCCCAACATACTTCTATATGTGGATATCCACTGACCGATTCGGTAAGGAGGAGTGGATAGTCCGCGCATATATAGAACCATTAGAGAGATTCCGAGTGGCGTCGTGCAGGAAACAACAACGACAGTTGAAAGGAAGACATCGCCTTAACCGAGAAAGAATTGTAGCCGCATTAAATTAAAGATTGTATGAGAATGTGATTAATAAATGTAGTATATATCTCCCATAGTAACCAAATTGACTAACTAGAGATTTTAAATATTATCAGAAACGCCTGTTACATGTACCCTTGAAGTTGCATGAAAAATTCGAGGTATAAAATAGTAAATAATGACAGTACCAGACAGGGCCACCCCCGGGCCCCTGTAGTACCCATATATAAAAAGAAAAAAATTTGTTAACAAAATAGGTTGGAAATACCTCAGCACATGTACCGGAACAGGCAGGAAACATGTGGACGGAACATGACTTTGTGCTGGCTTAGGAACGTAGAACTAATCATGCATCAGTCAGTAGTCTAAAACTTATCTAGTACATAAACAAAGTGTGACACTAAGACGAATAGGCATATGAAATGATTAAAGTAGGAAATCTGAACACACACTAAGGTGGTGTTGTTGAACTAATGAAAGTTAATAATAAATTAAGTAGTAATTCGTTGAAGCTGTACTCATCAATGGTTAACAACTGACTGAAGTCAAGTTTTAAAAATTGGTTTGTTTAGAAAAGAGAGTATACATTAAGTAACTA
>CABFPE010000366.1:105433-136711 GCA_900660155.1 Hofstenia miamia
GAGCATAGAGCTCGCAAGAAAAAACATATGCTCCACAGAAAAAAAATAGTAGCCGGCCTCCAGCAGAAAAACACTATATTCTTTGACCTAACAATAGAGACTGAATAAATGTTTACACATAAACTTACTTGTTATATAATTAAGTAGAAAATATTATTACACCCGAATCTCTAGTGACTTAGGGAAAGATATTTGGAATAATAATGTCAGAAAATTCGATGGCTTTCTTTCAAATATATGTGTGCGTGCTTATAAATTTTTATTATTGGAAATGTAAATTATTTTATCTTACTGAAATTGTAAACTCTTTTTAGTGCGTCAGAGTGTCTAATTAGTTTTCGGATGTTGATTTATCTTAATAAGCTATCGGGCATCTTTCCTTTTAACTTTAGAAATTAAATTGAATTTGGAATGATTGATCAGCTGCCGTTCACCGCTGGTTGAACCATTTCAAACGGAAACTCCGGCCCAGATCACTCATTGGGATGAAAATTCGGTGACGAACAGCTGGCCAAAGGAAATTTTCCTTATAGAAGGCAGTCAGCAGGTCGGAGAAGGCAACACGAAGGAAAAGTTCAACGCCCATCGGGAAGAAGATGACGTCAATGGAATCACATCCAGTCCCCCGAGGCAGTTGTGCTTACAGCATAAATAGGAGGACACGAACACGAGTCGTCAGAAGCAGAAGTGGAAGTTCGAAACACTGCCAGTTTCAACTTCGATCAAGTACACTCCATTTCGTTCATTAGTTCCCTGTGTCAAGACAGGCCGTTTCGTTCATTAAATCCCTGTGTCAAGTTCAGCAGTTGGTGCTAGATCTCGCTGCAGTTCGACTCAAGACGCTAGTACAGTGCAGTTTCAACAGTACTCCTTGTCGACAATAACATTCCCGAGTCAAGAGTTCAAAGTAGGTATTTTTAACCTTGAGGGTCCCGATAGCTTATTAACGTCGTGCGTATTTATTAACTTGTTTTCACCCGGTTTACATTACCGTTGCTCAGCTTGCTTTCAAATAAAAGAGTGTTCTCAACTCTAGTTGTTGTACATATACTTTGCTATTAATACCCTTTAAAAGTAACAGTGAGAGAAATTAATCTTATTTTTGATAAATTGTCAGGAATAAGAGCTGTCGCTAGAATATTTTTGTTCCAGAATTCGACAGTACCGGAAAATTAAATTGCTAGGTTTAAATTATCTTTTTGGAGAAATTCCACTAGAACGTGACTGCACAACTAAATCGTTTTTAAAGATACAAACCCCAAAACTATAAACGCCTAAGCAAAACAAATTGAAACTGAGAATAATAATACCAGCTCCTTCTAAGTCCTGCTTCAACAATAGTCTGGATCCTACGTGAAATTGAGAGTAATGCAACTAAAAAACTTACACTTTTTTTAAATACAGGGAGTGAAGCTATTTCAGAATTAAAACAAGAATGTCAAGATATTCTGTATCTTTATAAAAATGAGCATATACACACTCAAATTAATGACAATACTGGTTTTACTCAGGAAATGGATGAAGAAGATGAGGAGTATACTGCCTGTACACAAGAAATGGATGTACTTTCTCTCCATGATAAAAGAAAAGAACGAGCACAAAATTTAAAAGAACTACTCACAAAGAGTTGCAATTGTTACTATACTAATATTCATCAGCAACCTCAAATAAAGATCTAATGATATGATAAAAGATGATATTATTTGCTACATATCAAATCTAAATGATTTCTTCAAGTATCAAAACTGAAACATTATTTTAACATCTATTTAATTCAGGGAATTGTTAACCATCTTAAAACCCAAATATATAAATATAATATTTATTCTTTAGGATGGAAACCACAATAAGATTGATAATCATCATGGGAGTAGTAGTGGAAGGATCTACACAAATTACTAGCAGAGTGTTGTTCAATCGTATGTATGAAGTCACTCAAACAGAACACTGGAAAATGGTGGAATTTCTAATACCCTTTCTAGCCATGAACTCCAACATGGAACCTTCGTTATACCACACTAAGTATGAATATATTTATCAGATAGGGCCTGACTACAAATCATGTAATGCTACCCAGACTCTCAAATTGAACTCAACGAACTGGTTGGTGGAAGTTGTAAATGAAGAAGGAAAAGCTATTGAACTGGAATAAGAAAATATGAAAGATGAAACAAAAAGGCTGATCCCAGAGAACATACCAGACTCACATCTAATCTCACAACCAGCTCAGAAGAAAAGAGCATTTACACTCACAGCTGCAGGCATCATTGGAAGTCTAGGATTGGGAGCAGCCATGACTGATCCCATACATTGTTAGATTACACAATGCAATTAAGCTGAAGATTTAAAAAGAAACATCATGGAAGTATTTTCAAGGAAATGTAAATACAAAGAATCTAAACATACTCACCACATGCTAGATGAAAAGTTTGTATTAGTGGCAACAGAGTTAAAAAATTATGGTAACAAAAGAAGATTGAGGAAAGCATAATTGAACAAAATAAAAGGATAGAGAATAAACTAACAACTGGTTGGATGTCCTGCCAGGAAATATCCCCTTCCCCAAATGAAGAATTGGACAGCCTATATGATGACAAAGCTTACAAATTTAAAATCATTCCAAACTGGATTAAGAAGATATTCTGCTTTCCTACTGCAAGACATAACCCCACTGTCAAAGGGATACTTGCCACCAAGTCTGGTGTCACCAAAAGATTTGAAGATATTAGTGGAAATTTTGGCGAGAGAAGAATTAGAGGTGGAGTCACGCCATTCTCCAACCTTGTCTACAAAAAGGATTCTGGCATACCATTATCAGAGCAAGTTAGTGGACACAGTCTACGTTACAAATTATGAACTCCATGTGAGAATGGGAATACCATTTTACTCTATGAGTAGACAGTTCATTGTTTATCATGTCAAAATATTGCCCATCTCAACCACAAATGCTGATGTCTTTACACAATGGAATCTGGATACTCCATATTTAGCTATTTCTAGAACAGTTACACAGTTTTCTGAATTAGATCATCAGACTTTACAACATTGTAAAGTTGGTGCCTTAAGAATCTGTGAAAGAACATTTCCAACATATCAAAACCGTGAGGTCTCTTGTCTAATTGTGCTATATTACCAATTGGAAGCACACATCCTGGAACATTGCAAGACAAGTGATGGCTTTGCCATTAAATGAGTGGGCTGTGAACTTAAACTATGGGAGATGGTTATTCATCAGTATATTACAACTTTAACAAATACTTTAACTGATAAGAACTATTTACCAAATCGAATTCCAGCATGTCATGCCTGCATTTTGACCCTCTAGCTTAGATGGCCAAAGTATTTCAATGACTAGTGATAAAGGGCGGTCACGAATTCCCTATGAATTTGTGATAATTACAGTTATATATAAATGCATAAAACTATTCTGTCAAAAAATAGTGCATCAATATTTCTTTGCACCATTTAGCTTGTTTCTAAAATGAATTATAACAAGATCCGATACAAAATAGTGCATTTAATATATTTTGATGACTTTCTGATATATTATTAGTTTGACAACAGTCTAAAAATAGTGCATTGAATTCATCTATAGTGGTTGCGCAGTATTGACCAAAAGAAATTATCAATTTTAAACTTTTGTAAGATTAATTATTACAACTAATAGAGTAGACTAACTTTGGATAGCTAAAACTCCATGAGTTTTTATAGTAACGACTCATTTAAAATACCATTCAATGCGCACTGAATAGCTCTACAATAAACTGATTTTAAATTGTCGAATACCATTGATTTTCCTCATTTTTAGAGCGATTAATGTAATTAATAAAAACATATCACTTTAATAGCATTTCAATGTTTGCTTTGTATAAACAAGAGATTAAAACTTCCTTTGAATTCAAATATTATGTTATTGACCTGTCTAGAGCCAAGAAATTTTAACCTTGGTGCATTATAATTTCGGTAGGTTACTGTGAAGACAATTTTGGAAATGTTGTGGGAAAATTTGGTGTTATCATTTATGTCAGAAAATTTGGTGACATTATATACTTTTGTGTGTGCTTATACATTTTATTATTGAAAACGTAAATTATTCTATTTTACCAAAATTGTAAGCAAATTTCAGTTATTTAGGAAGTATTTTTAGGTATTGGTTATTGTGTGATGTTTTATTCTACATAAATGCGTGCGAGAGATGTAATAAAAGAAAATTTCCTGTACCAGTAGTAAGGGCTCCAATGAAAGCAATTAAGGTAGGTTATCCATTTGAAATAATAGCAGCCGATTTTATGGGACCGCTGCGAAAAAGTGACAATGGAAACAAATGGATCTTGACCATAGTGGACCTATTTTCAAAATTCTCATTTTATAGAACAAGCTTGCTTTGCATATAACACAAGTAGACACCAATCAACAGGAGTCTCTCCCTTTCAAGTTATGTTTGGTCGGAAAGCTCGGGTTCCAGTGCAACTGCTATTACCAGAACCAGAAGAACAAAGACCTCATTATGATAATATACATCAATATATTTTAGATCTTTGGATGAATTTGAGTTGCCTACAGCAAGCAGTGATAGAAGCCACTGGACAAGCACAGGAAACGATGAGCGACTACTATAACAAAAAGGTGCGTTTCCAGGAGTTCGCAGTGGGAGATAAAGTTTTACTGTATCACCCAGCGATTAGGAAAGGAATGGTGAAGAAATTGCATAGTCCGTATTTGGGGCCGTACAAAGTGGTAAAAGTAATCAATGAGGTCAACGTACAGATTAAACATATCAAATATCCCCAGAAGAAATGGCAAATTGTTCACATAAATAGGTTGAAACCATACAAGGAGACATGGTTAGAAGTCCCAAATGTTGGTGAGGTGGGAGCAAGTGCCTCCAAGGAAGAAGAAGAAGATGAATTAACATTGTGTCAGCAAGTTGATATTCCCATATTGGAACCTAGCATCGAGAATCAGTCAGAGACCCAGGCGCCCAGTCTGGAGCCAGAGCCGGAGCCGGAGCCGGAGCCGGAGCCAATTTGGGTACGAAGAGAAGATCAAGAAAATGCTCCTGACAGACCTTTCCAAAGGGACCCTTATCCTGACCGTCAAAGAAAAATACCTGACAGATATGGTCCTGTGTTAGCGTGGGTATAACTTCACAAAAAGGGAAAGTATAAAATGCATGATGAATTTGAGAAACTTTATAGTGCATGAGAAATTAATTGGTTTTATAAAAATGTTTAGATAACAAACAAAGTTCACGGTTGGAGAAGAATAGAAGGTGGTCTAGATTGTGGACTTGCAGATTAAAGTAGACTGTTTATATTCATTCCTATTTGTAGTTTAGAAACATTAATATTTTTAGTTTTTCTTTAGGTGTTGTAATTAATTTAACTGCATGGAAAATAGTAATTGTTTTTAGAAGATGAAAACTATCATGTTCCCGGAATATTACGGCACTCAGATCTCAAGGGAGTTTGGAAAAGAGGTCTGGATAGTGGTGGGATACATCTCACCCTGGGAGAGATTCAGGGTGGCGAGCTGCCATGCACAGCATTGTCGACAGAAAATGAAACACAAAGCTCAAAGAGAGCGAATTATAGCCTCATTTAATTGACGGGAAATAAATGTTTTTTTATATATAGCTTTAATTGTATGCATATAAATTAGTAGTTAAAACTGACAGAATTCGAGGTTTTAAAATTTTTAGAAATTAGGGTACAACATAGACTAATTCCACGACCAGACTGAAAAATCTATATGTAAACTCATAGTTAATCCATGAGTAATACGTATTTACAAAGGTTGGGTAAAAATTAATGACCGTACTAGACTTAGACCAAAAACGTAACCTTGTACCAAACAATTAGCACAAGGGAAGTTAAGATGCAATTTTAAGGCATTAGTAGCCAAAGTTTTCAGTAATGGCTAATTATCAGTGGTTAAACAGTTAATAATAAGTCTTGACCACAGTCAGACCTCACATTGACTAAAATTGCAGAACTTTAGATTTAAGACGTGATTAAAGAGTAAAATTAATTGTTACATTATACTGTAAGACTATTATTACAGTGGGAATGGTATGTCTGTAAACACCTAAATTACCTAGTGTTATCATGAATTTGAACGTTTAGAAAAAGTTAGATTACAAGAATTAAATAGATGTTTTGTTACAGTTATATGAAACATAGTAAAGTAAAACCATATTATTAAAATTCCGAAGCTGTACTCATTACAGTAGTCTACAAATTGACTGTAATTGTTTAGGAATGCAAATTAAGTACATAACGTGAAATGTATTTAGTAATGCCAGGCAGAATTGCCAAGAAAAGATATCCGAGCAAATGGCGACGTCTTCATAGCGTTAGGACAATCACGCTATTCTATCCACAACTAAAAGCTGTCCCAGATGTAAACCCCAGCTTGGATGCGGACATAATCCTAAAGACAGAGGGTGGCTATGAATCTCATGGAAGTGAAAACCATATGGATTGGGAGATTCCAGCACCAACCCTGAACACTGAGCATTGGTACCTGGAATTTGAAGATAAATTAAATCGACCAAAAACCATCACACAGAAATATATACGTGCAGTGCAAAGCAAATCATGGGGAAATGAACGATTGGTAGCAATGGATCTAGAATTCATTGGCGCCATGATAAGACCACGAGAAATCCCTCAACCCATGATAGAAGTGGCTAAAAGGCAAATCGAAGAAGTAAACACAACCTGCAGTAGAATTGTGATGGTCCCTCTAGATTGTTCTCTGTACAATGGGGAAATGTCGGTTAAATATCTATTGAAGCCACCATTGGCAGTCCACTATCCCTTGGTGACAATCCATCATCACGATCTAGAGGGTAGAATAATATACTGGAAAGTGAGAAAGAAATTTGAGATAACTGATAATCTTCTATACTGCAGGAAGATGACACAATTGCAGGAACGACTTAAGATAACAAGAATGCAGGAGTTTCTGGAATTCGTGGGAAGGGAGCATCCTGCATTAACATTATTAAATGGCACCAATGCACAGGCTGAATTCTTAAATTCTCCATATCGGCCTGAAAGTGTTCATAGAAAATTAGAACAGTTGGAAGCAAAAGGGATCGTCTTGTTTAATGGTACTCAAGATTGTCCTATGTTGGGTATACACACTTGGGGAATCCCTATTTACGATCTCGCATATAGATTGGAAACTAAGATCATGTTCCTATTAAAAATACAATGTCCGCAAGGGATCGAAGAACATAAGATATTAGAAGCCACAATGCACGAAAATCCGTCATATTCCCTAACAACTTTGGCGGAGCAATTGTGTCCGGACAGATTCAAGGAATTAAAAGAACAAAGCCTTCAGCCACATGACAGCTGATTTGATTCCCAGATCACATATGAATTGGCTCAGATTACACTCCAATTCCGTCAGAAAAATCATCGGGTTCTTAGTAAATTAGAGGCGATAATGCAAAGAGACGGAAATAATATAATATATTTGTAGTTTAGAAACATTAAAATTTTTAGTTTTTCTTTAGGTGTTGTAATTAATGCAACTGCATGAAAAATAGTGATTATTTTTAGGAACGGACAATGAGAACCTGGATGTTCCCGGAATATCATTATACCAGAGTCTATAGTTATCTTGGCAAAGAGATCTGGGTAATAACCAGCTATATCTCGCCTATGGAAAGATTCAGGGTGGCGAGCTGCCATGCACAGCATCGTAGACAGAGAATGAAACACAAAGCTCAAAGAGAGCGAATTATAGCATCTTTTAATTGACGAAAAATAAATGTTTTTTTATGTGTAACTTAAATTGTATGCATATAAATTAGTGGTTAAAACTGACAGAATTCGAGGTTTTAAATTTTTGAAAAATTAGGGTACCACATAAACTCACTACTCGACTGTTCTGAAAGATCTATATGTAAACTCGTAGTTAATCCATGAGTAATACGGATTTACAAAGGTTGAAAAAAAAATTAATGACCGTACTAGACCTAGACCAAAAACGTATCCTTGTACCAAACAATTAGCACAAGGGAAGTTAAGATGCAATTTTAAGGCATTAGTAGCAAAAGTTTTCGGTAATGGCTAATTATCAGTGGTTAAGCAGTTAAGAATAAGTCTCGACCACAGTCGGACCTCACATTGACCTAAAATTGCGGAACTTTAGATTAAGAAGTGATTAAAGAGTAAAACTAATTGTTACATTATACTGTAAGACTATTATTACAGCGGAAATGGTATGCCCGTAAACACCTAAATTGCCTAGTGTTATCATGAATTTGAACGTTTAGAAAGAATTAGATTACGTGAATTAAATAGAGGTTTTGTTACTGATACATGAAACCTAGTAAACTAAAACTATATTATAAAAATTTCGAAGCTGTACTCATTACAGTAGTTTGTAAATTGGATTTTTGAATCTGATAAAAAGTTTTTCTTTCTTGTTGTTAGGAGTGCACATTAAGTACTTAACCAGTAATTTATTTAGCTAGATGCCAGGCAGAATCTCCAAAAAGAGTTATAGAAGGAAATGGAGTTATAGTGTTAGGACAATCACGCTATACTACCCCAAATTGAGATCATCCCCAAAAGAATCGCCATGCCTGGTTACAGAAATGAACATAGAAAATGATGATGGTCTGGAATCTCAGGAACATGAAGAAGATATGGAGATTTTGGAGATCCAAGTAGGCCACCAAAATAACGAGCATTGGTACTGAGAATTCGAGTTTTTTTAGATTTGGAAATTATGCCCAAAAGATCCCTTTTTCTCAGAAAAGTCTTTATAAATAAATGGTATCAGCAAAGGGAACAGAGACGGCAACAGAAAAAACTTAAAAACCAGACTGTTGCTCTGGTAGTTAACAAGATGTCTCCAAGACAAACCAATGATATATCAGAAGAAGTCCCTCCAAGTTTTGATCAAATGGAGGAGTGTTGGGAGCTGGAAAGTGCGTATGAAGAATTGATGGAACCAGCTCAGTCCTTAGAGGTGGACATTGAAGAGGAATTTTGTAAGTTTCAAATAACCATTAAAAGACCTAAAACCCACACACAACAATACATACGATCTGTGTCTTCAAGTTCTTGGGAGTCAGTAGGCAAGAAAGTGGCAGTGGACTCTGAGTTTATTAGGGCTAAAGTGAAGCTGACTCAATTTCCTACGCTTTTGTGGGAAACAAGCCAAGAAATTCCTGTATACGATCTTGTGTATAGGATGGAAACGAAGATCATGGTCCTATTGAATATACAAAAGCCTCAGGAGATCAAAGAAGAACAAATGTTGGAAGCCACTATTCAGGAGATGCCTTCCTTCTCTTTAACATCTTTAGCAGAGAAAGTGTGCCCAGATAGACTCAGAAAATTAAGAGAACAAGGCTTTCAGCCACATGATAGCTGATTCGATTCGCAAATAACATACAAGTTGGCGCAGAGAACACTCCAGTTTAGAAAGAAGAATGAGAACGTGTTTAAAAAGTTAGAGGAGATCCTTCAATGCAGCCAGATCAGAATACTGTTAGAGGAAGTTGGGTCAAAAAATCGTTTATAACTATGGGAGAGGTTGACGATATTATACGCACAGTTTGCCACCAAGCACCCAAACTTCCCGGCAGATGATTGGGCACAGTTAGATCATAAGAAGAGGGAAGAAGTTACTGCCGAATGGAGTGTGTTCCTGCAAAAATATAAATGAATAAAACGACGAATTGTATGGAGATAAATTTTAAAATAATTACTAATGAGTACAGTTTCAAACATAAATTTATTTATTAATTTATTTATTTTGTAAAAATTGAAATTTATTATATTCATTTAGGTGTTGTGATTTAGTGAATGAAGAGTAGAAAGTAGTAATCGTTTTTAGGAAATGAGAACATGGATGTTTGCTGAAAGCTTTTACACTCAAATCTCTAGCCACCAAGGGAAGGAGGTTTGGGTGGTAAAGAGCTACATTTCTCCCTGGGAGCGGTTTAGGGTGGTGAGTGTTCATGCAGAGCATAGAGCTCGGAAGAAGAAACATATGCTCCGACGAAAACAAATCATCGCCACCCTCAAACATTAACATGCAATATTTTTACAAAATTAGAAAATAAATGTTTATACCTAAAATTAATAGTTACATAATTAATTTACTGTTCTATTAGAGACATTACATGGTTATTAAATGAAAAGTATCTTACATGGATTAATTACTATAATGTGCCTGAAGAATTGTATGTAAGCTAGTAGTTAAACAATAAGTAAACCACAACAAAACTTTTGCTTAGATGGAAATAGAAGTTGATGACAGTACTAGACCTTGACCAAAAATGTAACCTTGTATGCTTGAGGCATTAGTCACTCGAGCAAAGGAATATTAATTAATTGCCCGGGTGTCGCAACTTCCATAATGTTTTAAACAAAAAACAGAGAATCGGAAGTCGTGTCATAAAAGAAATTTTTCTGAATGAAAAGGGTATTTCAAATTTTATAAGGGAAACGTGTTCTTGTTGAAAATAATTACTCGAGGGTTTTTCTTTATACTTAGAAATTAAGAGCATCAAAAATTTTAAACTCTTTTCATGCTTCAAATGAGAATGGGAAATTTGAAGATAAAAAGTGAAACACTTAATTGGTAATTGTGACTTCTGTAACTCTTAATATTTCAAAAAGTACATTTCGGACGAAAGATTCTGTCATTAATAGCTTTAAAACCGCACATAAAATTAAGGCAAAATTCTTCCATTTAACACTCGTCAACAATAAAAGAGGAAAGTTGTATTTATAACAATCAAAATGATCAAAGCATTGAAAACTACTTGAAAGACAGAGATTTTTGTAGTACATTTGTTTAAGATACAAAGTACACCCATTTTAAATTAGTTAGTGTAAAGTAGAGATATTACATGTATGTGATTTAAAAATGCTCACAACATGCTGAAGATAATAAATAAATAAATGTACTGGAAAATTCTTAGTGTAAACCAACGTAAAAATTATTTTTAATAGTAGGAGAAATTTATGGTCATAGTTAGGCCATGACAACAAAATACACGAACGTCCTCTTAAGTTGCATGCGTATCTAAATAATTCGTAAAATAAACCTTTTGTTTTGAATATTTGAAACTTTACTCCTTTCATGTAAATTGTAAAAATTTCCTATATTAAAATACAAACTATGAATTAAAAATTAAGAAAGTTGCGAACTGTTGTTAATCTTAGTTAGCCTTGATTTCATTTAGTTAGAATGCCAGGCAGACAATCTAAGAGAAAATATCGACGGAGATGGCAGAGAACAAAAAGAGATATTTGGACAGTTACACTATACTATCCTCAAATGAGATCTTCCTTTAAAAACCCGCCATGCCTGGATGCGGACATCAAAATAGAAAAAACTAGTGTGGCTCCTGAGTCTCCAGAATTCATGGAAATTACAGAAGTGCTGGAGATCCTAGAAACGCAGAGTGAGAATGAACATTGGTACCAGAAATTTGAGACCAAATTACCCCGGCCTAAAACCATCACCCAGAAATACATACGAGCAGTACAGATTAGCTCATGGGATAAAGAGCAAATGGTGGCAATCGATCTGGAATTTGTGGGAGCTCTAATTCGACCTCGTGATATCCCACAAGAAATGATCGACGTGGCAGAAAGGCATATTGCAAACGTAAACAAAACGTGCAGCAGGAACGTGATGGTCCCCTTGGATTGTTCAATTTACAATGGCGGGGCCTCCCTCAAATATCTCTTAAGACCGCCATTAGCAGTGAATTATCCACTGATCACGATCCATTATCATGATCCAGATGGTAGAGAGCACAGAAACGATTTGAAATCACAGATAACCTATTATACTGCAGAAGTATGGCACAACTGCAAGAGCGACTGAAAATACCGAGAGTGCGAGAATTTTTCGACTTCGTGGGAGGAGAACATCCTGTGCTAACAATGTTAAAATGTACTAATGGCCAGGCCGAATTTCTAAACTCTATCCATCGGCCTGAGAAGACCACAGAAAAGCTGAATCAACTCAAGCCTGCAGGAATTGCCTTGTTCAATGGCACCCAAGACTGCCCTATGTTGGGGTTGAATAAGCTAGGAATGCCTGTATATGACATTGCTTGGAGGCTGGAAACGAACATCATGTATCAGCTGAAAAAAAAAGTCCGCAAAAAATCAATGAAGAGATAATACTAGAACCTGCAATGAAGGACCAGCCGTCTTTTTCGCTAATATCACTGGCAGAGCATTTGTGTCCGGAAATAGCCAAAAAATTAAAAATGAAGGCCTTCAGCCACACGATAGTCGATATGATGCACAAATTACCTACAAAATTGCTAAGATCACACTCCAATTTCGAGAAAAGAACCAGTATGTATTCAGGAAACTTGAAAACATACTCAAACAAAGTGAGGTGCAAATGCCAAAAGAGGAAGTTTGGTCCAAAAGACGTTTAGACCTTCGGGAGAGGTTGACGATCTATTATGCTCATTTTGCCACCAAATATCCCAATTTCCCAACAGATAACTGGGTACAGACAAACGAGAATCAAAGAGAGAAAATTGCGGCTGATTGGAGTGTGTTTTTACAGAAATATACATAAAGGAAATTTAGAAAGCAAAACTGATTTTAAAATAAAAATTCTTATGAAATTCTACCAAATTTTACAAATAAGTAGCTTCATTTTCTCAAAAAACAAGACTAAGCTATGTGTGTCAACAGAGAACGTGATTGCAACATGGCAATGAAAAAGAGCTGGCAGTCCCCTTACCCAGCATTTCCCTAAACCCTAAATGTCAGTTCCACCCTGAGGTCTACCTAAAAACTTAGAAATTTATTGAATGAAGATAATTTTGCTTTCTTAATGGAATAGATATGTTGGTGTTTGTTACCACATCACAAATTTGGTCTGTTTATAAGATTTGTCCTTTATTTTTAAAACTCCTCACTTCAAATCTGGAATGGGATGATGTGATAAATGTGGCAAAATTTGGTGCTAAACGTTTATATATTTTGTAAAACTTATTCAAAGCAGTTTTATGAATTTAGTTTATTATTTAGCGTAGTTTGTAATTGGTTACACCTGTGGCTGCTAAACTTTATTAAAATGACTAAACTAGTTCAACTTGACTGACATGTGCAAACATTTGTGGTAAAATTAGAAATTATACCAATTTCTTAATTTCATACTGCCGATAAATTTAATTTTACTAAAAATTTTACTAAATCTCTTTTCACTAAATCATTTTTCTAAATTTTAAATTATTTTACAAAGAAAAAAAGGCTTTGAAAAACGCCATTTACCGCATCTGTTCAGATGTTTACCGAATTTCAAGTAGTCATTCTTGAAATGAGATTCATTAACAAACACTGTAAATGGCTTAATGGGTTGTTACAAAGAAGAAAGAACCGGTTAGAGTACAAGTACTTGGAATGGAATAGCAATAATTGACATGTAATTTCACTTGGAAATTTGGGAAAAGGTTAGGTTATTTTTAGAACAGAAATTTTAAGCCAAACAAAATTCTTTGACGTCACGTTGGTTATAAAGACCTCCAAAAATTCAGAGAAAGGACAACCCCCGCTCCGAGAAGTTCTACAATCTCGCGAAAATTTCCAAAGACAATTCACATTTAGTTAACTTCAAAGTTTGGCTAGTCTGAGTATTCAGACGAGATTTTCAATTGGTGTTTGGTAACTCTGATTTTTGGTTAGTCTGTTGAATCAGACTATTTTTCTTCGCAGTAAATCGCACTACAGATCTAGTTCCCCACAGGTAAACAAGCTTTACAATTTAGTTTAAACTATTAGACTTTGGGAACGTTCGGAAAAGATAAGTGTGGAATTTCACTGTTTTTTAAAGTATTCGATTGTAACTACTTTTGTACGCCTAATTGATTATAGTTAGAATATATTATAGTAGCTCAAAAGAATTTCTGCTATTAGAATTTATCTTAATTGGGATTCTTACGATTAAGAAAGGAATGGTGAAGAAATTGCATAGTCCTTACTCGGGGCAATATGAAGTGGTAAAAGTTATCAATGAGGTAAATGTACAGATTAAACATCTCAAATATCCAAGGAAGAAGTGGCAAACTGTTCACATAAACAGGTTGAAGCCATATAAAGAAATTGGAATAGAANGACGGTACTCCCTGGAATCAGAACCTTCTTGTGTCAAGACTCCAAAGTAGGTATTTTTAACCTTTAGGGTCCTGATAGCTTATTAACGTCGTGCATATTTATTAAATTGTTGTCACCCGGTTTGCATTACTGTCGCTTAGCTTACAAATAAAAGAGTGCTCTCAACTTTAGTTGTTGTGCATATACTTTGCTATTATTGGAAATGTAAATTATTTTATCTTACTGAAATTGTAAATTCTTTTTAGTGCATCAGAGTGTCTAATTAGGTTTCGGATGTTAATTTATCTTAATAAGCTATCGGGAGTTTTTCCTTTTAACTTTAGAAAGTAAATTGACTTTGACCAGCTGCCGTTCACCGCTGGTTGAACTAGTTCAAACGGAAACACCGTCCCAGTTTACTCATTGGGATGAAAATTTGGTGACGAACAGCTGCCCAAAGNTGGAAGGATTGGAAACAGAAAATCCAGGTGAAGAAGAAGACGAAGATGAATTGGCATTATGTCAACAAGTCGAAATTGCCAATGTGGAACCACCTAATTTGACATTAAATCGGACGCCACCTCATAGTCCCGAACCTGAGCAAANTTACAAAAGGCAGTCAGCAGGTCTGAGAAAGCGACACGAAGCAAAATTACAAAGGCCACCGTGAAAAGTATGACGTCAATGGGGCCACATCCAATCCCTACGAGGAGGCTGTGCTTACAGCATAAATAGGAGAACACGAACACGAGTCGTCAGAATCAGAAGAGGAAGTTCGAAACGTTGTGGTTTCCAACATTGATCGCCAAATAAAAGTTCAGTTCTTCTCGCTCACAGGTTCCCCTCCAATGTGGAACCACCTAATTTGACATTAAATCGGACGCCACCTCATAGTCCCGAACCTGAGCAAATTTGGGTACGAAGGGAAGATGAAGTTAATGTTCCAGAAAGGCCATTTCAAAGGGATGCATATCCTCATCGCCAGAGAAAAGCTCCAAATCGCTTTGGGCCCGTGCTAGCCTGGTCGTAAAGTCCAAAAATATACAACGCATGTGTCAGAAAATTCGATGGCATTCTATTAAATGTATGTGTGTGTGCTTATAAATTTTATTATTTGGAAATGTAAATTATTTTATCTTTACCAAATTGTAAACTCTTTTAGTGCGTCAGAGTGTCTAATTAGATTTCGGATATTTATTTATCTTAATAGGCTATCGGGCATTTTTCCTTTTAAGCTTAGAAACTCAATTAAAGTCGGAACGATTAATCAGCCTCAGTTCACCGCTGGTCAAACCAGTTCAAACGGAAACACCGCCCCCCAGTTACCTCATTTGGCGATGGCAAGCTGCTCAAAGGAACTTTTCATTATAGAAGGCAGTCAGCAGGTCTGAGAAGGCGATACGAAGTAAAATTGCAAAGCCCACCGGGAAGACAATGACGTCAATGGAACCAAGTCCAATCACCACGAGGAGGCTGTACTTACAGCATAAATAGGAGCACACAAACACGAGTCGTCAGAATCAGAAGAGGAAGTTCGAAACGTTGTGGTTTCCAACATTGATCGCCAAATAAAAGTTCAGTTCTTCTCGCTCACAGGTTCCCCTCCAACAAGATCAGTTGTTGGTACTCGATCGCATCACAGATTCCAGTTCGATTCGCTGAAACAGTTGGTTTCAAGAGTCAACTACAATCCCTTCAAACCTCTCCCCCGTGTTCCGAGATCTTAGAGTAGGTATTTTCAACCTTTAGGGTCCCGATAGCTTATTAACGTTGTGCTTATTTATCCAATTGTTCTCACCCGGTTTGCATTACCATTGCTTAGCTAGCTTTAAAATAAAAGAGTGCTCTCAACTCTAACTGTTGTACATGTACTTAACTATTAATACATTTCGAAAGTAAGTAGAGATAAAATACTTGACTGTTTGTATTAGGGAAACTTCCACTCAACCATTTGTTAGTTGATTCATAGTCTAAACTCTAGGAAAAATAACAGTAAATTGTTCAAATCAGGTTTAATCGTTGTTTTAATCCTGGAAGAATTCTAATTTGATAAAATCCTTTAACTTGTTACAGAGTGAACGTTTTGGCTTAAGAATTGTAGAGGATCTAGTAAAATACGTTGTGTTGAAAAGAGTTAAATTAACATAGAGAGTTTAATCTTATTTTTGGTAAATTGTCAGAGATAAGAGCTGTCGCTAGAATATTTTTGTTCCAGAATTCGACAGTACCAGAAAATTAAATTGCTAGGTAAAAAATATCAGTAGTCAAACCTGGTCTGGCCAGGAAATTGCATCGAGGATATTCAGGTCTGTACGAAATTATCCAAGTAATAAGCGAAATAAATGTTAAAATAAAGAACATCAGATATCTTCGGAAGAAACCATTATTAGTACACATTAACCGAATCAAGCCATACAGGCAATTACCTGCAAGGATGGATCCACCACATGACCCCCTCAGATAGACGATAATGATGATTCGATGGATGAATTTCTCCTATACCAACAAATCGAAACTGTACCAAGCCAGTCAGGAGACGTCGCATCCAATGTATCACTCAGTCCAATACCAGCCGAACCCACCTGGGTCCTACGAGACCCACCCGAATTAGGAACAGATCAAAATCAAACCAGAGATCCTTACCCTGTGCGAACACGTCGGCCTCCGAATCGCTATGGAACAACATTATCATGGCCTCCATAAGAAAATAAATAAATAAATAAATATATACATCTATATAATGATCGATGGAAACATGTATTGGCTGTAGCATAGTTCGTTTTTTTTATTATTATATATGATTATTTATTTTAGAATAAGGGATAGAAATGTGCATTTGTTTAATTTTGGAGTCTCAATTATCCCGAATTCTGGGAGACAGTCCATAACAACTATTGTTTTTAGCAATGTACCAACCGATAGAAATACACACGATGCAGGAAGAGAGGTGAAAAATCGCTTTTCCAATCGTCGCTTGGAGGGTAGTCCATAGTGACTACCCGGTGATGAGATTACGCAGAGTTAAGCCCCAAAACCAACGGAAAAAAAAGACTCATTGTTTTTTTGTGTTGTTGTTTGTTATTTTTGGTGCAGAGTAGTCATGTAGTTTTTTTGGAAAATGTAAACTCATTTTAGTGCGCTAGAGCGTTTAATTAGGTTTCGGATAGTTATTTATCTTAATAGGCTATCGGGCATATTTCCTTTTAAGTTTAGAAATTCAATCAAATTCGGAATGATTAATCAGCCTCAGTTCACCGCTGGTTGAACCAGTTCAAACGAAAACACCGCCCCCAGTTTCCTCATTAGGATGAAAATTCAGTGACTAACAGCTGCTCAAAGGAAATTTTCATTAGAAAAGGCAGTCAGCAGGTCTGAGAAGGCGATATGAAGTAAAATTGCAAAGCCCACCGGGAAAACAATGACGTCAATAGAACCACGTCCAATCACCACGAGGAGGCTGCCCTTACAGCATAAATAGGAACGCAAAAAGGCGAGTCATCAGAAGAGTAAGTTCGAAACGCTGTCGGTTTCAACCTCAATCAAGTTCAATCGTTTTCGTTTATCAGTTCCCCGTAGTAAGACAGTTCCTTGCGTCCATCAGTTCCCTGTGCCAAGAACTGCAGTTGGTGTCAAATCGCGCTGCAGTTCAATTCAAGTCGCTAGTACAGTGCCTCCAGTTTCAACGGTACTCCCTGTCAACAGAATCCTTCTTGTACCGAGACTCCAAAGTAGGTATTTTTAACCTTTAGGGCCCGATAGCTTATTAACTTTGTGCGTATTTATTCGATTGTTTTCACCCGGTTTGCATTACCGTTGCTTAGCTTGCTTTAGAATAAAAGAGTGCTTTCGACTCTAGTTGTTGTCCATGTACTTTGTTATTAGTACATTTTAAAATTACGTAGAGATAAAATACTTAACTGTTTGTATTAGGGAAATTTCCACTCCTAGCCATTTATTAGTTGATTCAGAGTCTAAACTCTCGGAAAAATAACGGTAAATTATTTAATCGAACTAAGGAGTCGTTCTATTTGCAGTTAGTCTCTAATAGGGTAAAATTCTTTCGCGAGGTATTAAATACACATTTCCGCTTAACAGTTTCAGTGGCACAATAAACGTACATTCGGGGTAATAAAAGTTAAAATAACAGCGAGAGAAACTAATCTTGTTTTTGATAAATTTTCAGGAATAAGAGCTGTCGCTAGAATAGTATTTCCAGAATTCGACAGCACCAGAAAACTAACTTGCTAGGTAAAAATTATCTTTTTGGGAGAAATCCGTGACTGCTCAATTAAATCGTTATTAGAAATACAAACCCCAAAACTATAAACGCCTAGCCAACGCAATTTTCTAACAGTGGCGCAGTCGCAGCAGGATTTAGTCTAGAAAAGTATACCAACTTTCTAGTGGCGCAGTCTTTTTTACGTCTTACGAACTAAGACCCCATAGAGTTGTTGTAAGTGTTCCTTGAGTATTTAGAGTTTTTTTAACCTACTGGGTTTTATTTTGGAGCTAAGATTTTCATATTGAAGCTCTGTAAGTTACGAGGGAAAGCATAAAAATTAAGAGAGTCACTAACTACCGGAAAAATCAAATACTAGGATGGCGCAAAAATTGCTTATGCCTCCTGAGAAGTTTACTTATTCGGAGGGTGAACAAAATTTCGAAGACTGGCTTAACGCATTTGAACTTATAGCTTCATTAAATGGCTGGACTGACTATCCGACCAAGGCTGGCTATTTAGCTATCTCCCTTAAGGGACATGCTCGCAGCATATATCTTGCGTTGCCACTAGCAATCTGTTGTGTAGGTGACAAGGACGAGTATGACAATTTAGTCAAGGCATTAACCGAAAAATTTATTACCGTGCCAACGGTCACAAGTGAAACAATATTAAGAAATCGCAGGCAAAAAGCAAACGAATCTCTTATTGAACTTAATAAAGATATTTTTCGCCTAACTGTGAAAGCTTACCCTTTAATCCCCATCGATGTGATTAATGCCACTTTGGCAAAGACGTTTTTTATTGAAGCAATTGCCAGTAGCGAAACTAGGTATCAGGTTAGGGCGAGAAACCCAGCTTTATTCGGCTTAATTTAAACTCAGCATTTTCATCTATCTTTGTTTCTTCAACATCTACCATTGCTCTTTTCAAATTTTGGAAGTGCAATAATCTGCCATTATCTAACATATACTCATTGTTTGGCAATTCTTGCGTTATCATATGTGGTCCAGACCAAACCATTTTTAGTTTACGAACCTGATTCGTGTCTGTTAGTTTCATTGGTGCAAATGTGTAGACTTTGTCGCCTACTTTGTGCGCGTGCCTGTAGATTTTTTTATTATAGTTTCGCTGCTGTCTCACTGCCGATTTCTTCGTGTTGTGGCATATTGTTTCGTGGATTGCTGTGATTTGCTTGCGTAATTGATTTACGTAATCATTATTCAAAGTCTTGTTATAATCAGTATATTGCATTGATAAAGGTGTTGCTGCTTCTCGACCAAACANTGCCCGTAGATTTTTTTATTATAGTTTCGCTGCTGTCTCACTGCCGACTTCTTTGTGTTGTGGCATATTGTTTCGTGGATTGCTGCGATTTGCTTGCTTAATTGATTTACGTAATCATTATTCAGAGTCTTGTTATAATCGGTATATTGCATTGATAAGGGTGTTGCTGCTTCTCGACCAAACATTGCTTTGAATGGGGTGATTCCCGTTGTTGAGTGTAATGACGTATTATAGAAATACTCCACCATCTCAATCACTTCCCTCCATTTATTTCCACCAATCCTTGTTGTTACTCTTATTAATTTTATCAGTGTTCTATTTAGTCTCTCCACCACGCCGTTCGCCTGTGGGTGGTATGCTGTGGTTCTCTCGCTCACNATTGATTTACGTAATCATTATTCAAAGTCTTGTTATAATCGGTATATTGCATTGATAAAGGTGTTGCTGCTTCTCGACCAAACATTGCTTTGAATGGGGTGATTCCTGTTGTTGAGTGTACAGACGTATTATAAAAATACTCCACCATCTTGATCACTTCCCTCCATTTATTTCCACTGATCCTTGTTGTTGTTACTCCTATTAATTTTATCAGTGTTCTATTTAGACTCTCCACCGCGCTGTTCGCCTGTGGGTGGTATGCTGTGGTTCTCTCGCTCACTATTTCAAGCATTTTGACCATTTCTTGGAATGAACTGCTCTCAAATTGTGGTCCTTTATCTGGTATGATGGTTTCCATTGGTCCGAGATACAATATCCATTCCTTCATTACTATTTCGGCTGTGGTTTCTGCAGTTGTGTTCTTCATCGGGACCATCCTTGCATATTTTGTAAAATTATCCACCATCACCAGTAGAAATTGATACCCCTCGTTGTCTTTCAAGAGTTGTTCCAGGTCGATGTGGACTATTTCATTCGGTTGTGTAGCGATTATCTTCTCCAGAGGCGCTCTCTGTATTGGGAATCGTTGACTATTGTGTAGTAGACACGTGGTNTTTATGCGGAGTCCCGCTTTTCCTAAGATTGTTAGCGTTCTATCTAGTTTCTCGATGTGTTCTTGTATTGTGTCGCTTGTCACGATTATATCGTCTATGTATGCATTGATGCCATCCTCCATTCTGTGTTTTTTATTCTTCAGGACCTTTGTTATGTACCTCTGAAACGTCGCAGGTGCGTTACATAACCCGAACTCCATGTAGATCCATTCGTATAATCCAAATGGTGTTATGAATGCTGTCTTTTCAATGTCACTTTCTTCCATTTGTACCTGCCAATACGCTTTGCACAGATCTAGTGTCGTAAAATATTTGTGTTTACTTGCTTCATATAACATGTCTTCAATTCTTGGCAGAGGATACGAATCTTTCTTTGTTACTTCGTTTAATTTCCGGAAGTCTATACATAACCGGTATTTGTCTCCCTGCTTCACAAACACCGTTGGTGCCGCGTAGGGACTCTTACTTGGACGTATGATTTTGTTATCTATCAATTCTTCCAATATTCGATTGTATTCATCCTTCATTTGTTTGGGCACTCTTCTACAGGGGAGTTTTATTGGTCTGTCAGTGGTTGTTATTATCTTATGTTTTTCCCCTATCGCTTGCCCTACACTTATTTCCCCGTAGTTAAATATCCGTTTGTGTCGTTTTAGCATCTTCTTCAACAGTTGCATCTCCCGTCAGGTGTTGGTAATCCTCTCTTTCGATATCCAGGATCTTATATTCGTTGTTGGTTGCTTTTGTCCCAGCGCCCTTGAGTCAGCCTTTGGGAGTACTCGCGACTTGGATGGTGTTCGTCCACTCGCCCTTGAGTCGGCCATGTGGAGTACTTTGCTCTTCCACTTGTAAGTCCTTGAATTGACCATACAAGTCGTCGGCTCCAGCCTCGTCTTCCAGTGCTTTCCAAATCACTCTGATGTTTGATTTTACATATTTCCCGAATATCCTGACATGTGACTTCCTTAAATTTACGTTTTGATTTGTTGTTTGAGAATTGGAATCTTGCCTTTTCCGTTTTTCACTGCACATATGCTTGATGGCATTGACACTCTTTTAGTATTTATCCCTTTATTCTTGTAGATCATCATGTCAGCTGTGATCACCTCCTCCGTTCCGATCTCGTACATTTTCCATTGATGCGGTTGCAGATGTATATCTTCCTGTAATTCAAACGTTATTTTTCTTTCTCTGCCCTGTTCTTCTTCAATCTTGATCTCTTCCTCTTTGACTTTTATCATTCTATCCGCATAGTTGATAACACATTTGTTTTTAATGAGGAAGTCATCTCCTAAAATGATCTCGTATGGTAGCATGTTGTTATGTGTGTCTACTACCACTAGTGATTGCTCGAACGTAGTGTTGGCCACTCTTAACTGCACCGCTTCCAGTACTCCTTTAGTGTCAATATATTCGCCAGATGCATTGATAAGCCTCTTATTACACTTAGTGAGGTCTTCTCTTAGGAATCCTAACTTAGTTGCGCAGTCGTCTGTAATTATTGAGGTTGCCGCTCCCGTATCGATGGTTGCTTTTATCATTATCCCATTAACCGATATTGTCATTGTATTGANTGAGGTCTTCTCGTAGGAATCCTAACTTAGTTGCGCAGTCGTCTGTAATTATTGAGGTTGCCGCTCCCGTATCGATGGTTGCTTTTATCATTATCCCATTAACCGATATTGTCATTGTATTGACTGTATCCATATTCGCCATAATCATCACTGCTGCACGGTTTTCAGGAGTCGGCGCTCCACTTAGTTTTCCGATTCCTCTTCCGTTTGGGGTTCTTCATTTGTTTCTACTTCCGATTCTATCAGATCTTCTTCTTTGAAGTACCCTTGTTCTTCTCCAATCATGTTTATTTGTTTGTCGCACTTGTCTCTCTTGTGTCCTTTCTTTCCACAATTATAACATTTAATGTCTTTCTCACGAACCTTCTTAGTTTTTCCATCTCTAGTTTTTATTCTTATCGTCTTTTCTTTGTCAGTCTCAAACATTTTCGTTGTGTTTTTTGGTTTGAGGTTGTTCCTCCACGTTGGCGTTTCTCTATGCCAAGCTGCCTTTTCATTTATTCTCGTGTTATTTTCGATCGTTGCTTGTATGTCCAATGCTTTCCTGATCATCTTCTCCAATTTGTCGTCTACATCGCACTTAATTTCAAATTGTGCTCTTATGTTATCAGGCATCCCCTTGCAAATATGCGAAAAGAGATCATATTTTGAATATTGGTTCTCCCTTGAGCTGAGTGTGACCAGCCTCTCGACTTGTTGTATATAATTGCGGATGTCATCTGTCTTCTTCATCTTTGTTCCATTTAAAATTATTCTGTATTGGTTCTTAAAGCTTTCGTTTCTGTAATATTCTATGAAGTTGCCAATTAACAATTCATAGTCTGTTTTTGTTTCCGGGTCTAATAGCAGGTAGTGCTGTGCTGCTGCTCCCATTAGATATAGGGGGAATCTTGCTGCTGCTGAGTGTTGGCNTTACATAGCCCGAACGCCATGTAGATCCATTCGTATAATCCATATGGTGTAATGAATGCTGTCTTTTCAATGTCACTTTCTTCCATTCGTACCTGCCAATACGCTTTACACAGATCTAGTGTTGTAAAATATTTGTGTTTACTTGCTTCATATAACATGTCTTCAATTCTTGGCAGAGGATACGAGTCTTTCTTTGTTACTTCGTTTAATTTTCGGAAGTCTATACATAGCCGGTATTTGTCTCCCTGCTTCACAAACACCGTTGGTGCCGCGTAGGGACTCTCGCTTCGACGTATGATTTTGTTATCTATCAATTCTTCCAATATTCGATTGTATTCATCCTTCATTTGTTCAGGCACTCTTCTGCAGGGGAGTTTTATTGGTTTGTCAGTGGTTGTTATTATCTTGTGTTTCTTCCCTATCGCTTGCCCCACACTTATTTCTCCATAGGTAAATAACCGTTTGTGTCGTTTTAGCATCTTCTTCAACAGTTGCATCTCTTAGGTGTTGGTAATCCTCGCTTTCGATGTCCGGGATCTTATATTCGTCGTTGGTTGCTTTTGTCCCAGTGCCCTTGAGTCGGCCTTTGGGAGTACTCGCGACTTGGATGGTGTTCGTCCACTCGCCCTCGAGTCGGCCATGTGGAGTACTTTGCGCTTCCACTTGTAAGTCCTTGAATCGACCATACAAGTCGTCGGCTCCATCCTCGTCTTCCATTGCTTTCCAAATCACTCTGATGTTTGATCTNGAGCACTCGCAACTTGGAGTGTGTTTGTCCACTCACCCTCGAGTCGGCCATGTGGAGTTTTTTGCGCTTCCACTTGTAAGTCCTTGAATCGACCATACAAGTCGTCGGCTCCATCCTCGTCTTCCATTGCTTTCCAAATCACTCTGATGTTTGATCTTACATATTTCCCGAATATCCTGACGTGTGACTTCCTTAAGTTTACGTTTCGATTTGTTGGGTTGAGAATTGGAATCTTGCCTTTTCCGTTTTTTACTGCACATATGCTTGACGGCATTGACACTCTTTGAGTATTTTTTTTGTATTTATCCCTTTGTTCTCATAGATCATCACATCGGCTGTGCTCGCTTCCTCTGTTTCTCTCTCATACATTTTCCACTGATGCGGTTGCAGATGTATGTCTTCCTGTAATTCGAACATGATTGTTTTGTCTCTACCCTGTTCTTCTTCAATCTCAATCTCTTCCTCTTTAACTTTGATGGCGTATGTTTTTTTTAATAAAGTGTTACACAATAGTTATCTCACATATGGTAGTATTTTATTGTGTATCTATAATACTACCAATGCTTTGATGAATCTTTTGTTTGCCACTCTTAGCTGCACCGCTTCCAGTATTCCCTTGGTATCGATATATTCGCTGGATGCGTTGATGAGTCTATTGTTACACTTGGTGAGATCCTCTCTTAAAAATCTAACTTTGTTGCACAGTCGTCCGTAATTATTGAAGTTGCTGCTCCCTTATCAATGGTTGCTTTTATCATTATTTTGTTAACTGATATTGTCATTGTGTTCACCATATCCATGTTCACCATAATCATTAATGCTGCGCGGTTTTTAAGAGTTGGGGCTCCACCTAGTTTTCCAAATCTTCTTCAGTTTGGGGTTCTTTGTTTGTTTCTCCTTCTGATTCTATTAAATCTTCTTCTTAAAAGTACCCTTGTTCTTCCCCAATCATGTTTATTTGTTTGTGGCACTCATCTCTTTTATGTCCTTTCTTCCCACAATTATAACATTTCACGTCTTTTTCACGAACCTTCTTTGTTTTTCTGTCTCTGGTTTTTACTCTTATCATTTTTTCCTGTTTTCTGTCTCATACGTTTTCGTTGTGTTTTTTGGTTTGAGGTTGCTCCTCCACATTGGTGCTTCTCTGTGCCATGCTGCCTTTTTGTTTATTCTCGCGTTGTTCTCGATCGTAGCTTGAATATCCACTGCCTTTCTGATCATCTTCTCTAATTTGTCATTTACATTGCACTTGATTTCAAATTGCGCTCTTATATTGTCAGGCATCCCTTTGCATATGTGCGAAAAGAGGTCGTATTTTGAATATTGGGTCTCTCTTGAGCTGAGTGTGACCAACCTCTCGACCTGTTGTATATAATTGCGAATGTCATCTGTCTTCTTCATCTTCGTTCCATTTAAAATTATTCTATATTGATTCTTAAAACTTTCGTTTCCGTAATACTATATGAAGTCGCCAATTAACAATTCGTAGTCTGTTTTCATTTCCGGGTCTAACAGCAGGTAGTGCTGTGCTGCCTCTCCCGTCAAATATAAGGGGAATCTTGCTGCTGCTGAATGTTAGCTCACTTTTCTTTCTGCCATCATTAACTCGAACATCTGGAGCCATTCCCCGAACGTTGGGTTATAGCCATCCACTCTGCCATTAAATTTTGGTAATGTGGCTTTACAAGGGATCAAATCGTTTCCCATTTCCTGGTTTAATATTGAGTTGTTGTATTTAGGTTTCATGTTTTTTGTTGTCCCTTCCTCTTTTCGCAATTGTGTGGTTATTGCCTTCGTGATCTCATCAATGAATTTCTTCTTTTCCACATCATTCTCGTCTTCTGAAGAATCTTCTGATAGGTGATCATGGAGTGGTGAATCTCGTAGTTCGCGTTCTTTTCTACCTACGAACTGAAAGTTGTGGGACTGTATTTTATCTTGTTCTTCTTTGGTCAGCTGCAACAGTCTTAGCTTGTCCTTTAATTGAGCTAGTTCCTCTTGCCTCAAATCTTTATCTTCAATCAATCATCTATTCTCTACTTCCAGCAAGTCCTGTTGTGATTGTGCTGGCTGTTCATTCTTGCTTGTTTCGAGTCGAATTATTTTACTCTTAAGTTGTGTTATCTCTGCGGCTTGTATATTGTTGTCTTGTATTAGCTGCTGATTTGTTATTTCTAATACATTGTTCTTCTCTTGCAGAAGCTGATTTTGTTCCAGAAATCTACTGTTTGATTCTGTTAATTGTTTCGTAAGTGCCTTGATCTCGTTTTGGAATACTTCACTTTGCTCAATTAGTCTGGTATCCATGTCGACTTGGATATTCCTGATTGTTTCCGCACTCGCCAACTCGATGTCTTCTATCCTTTTTGTTAGCAGACCAATTTCTTCTCGTAGTAATTTCTCAGTCTCATTATTCTTTCTCAGAATTTCCATTATTTCTGGGGTTCCTGGTTCGGAAGAAGATTCGTGTCTTGTTGACTCTGGGGTTTGGGTTTCTTCCGAATTCCTTGGGTATGATGATGATCATGTCGCCATAGGGGTGGTGGTTTTTGGTATTGCTTTCTTTGCGCTTCCTCTCTTGCTTTTGTTGTTTGTCATTGTTTCTTGATGTCGTAGTGGCTTTCCAGTTTGGTTACGATTCAAGAGTCCAGTTTGCACTTGTTGCGGTTAAGGTTTTCTGCCTTTACTGACTTTGTATTTCCGTTCGCTGCTCTGTTGCTTCCTTTTCACTTTTCCTTTGAGTTGTTTCAGAGTTTTGAAAGAGTATCACTGTGTGTTTCCTCTCTGTTGACTTTGTTCTTATTTGTCACAGTCGCCATGTAACATCCTCCACCTGGCCTATTTGCACTGTGTATTATTGTTAATAACTATCACTCAGTAAATTGAGGGTGAGGAGTTACCAAATTATTGAACCACCAAGCTTTTCCTCTGATATTAACTAGTTAGGTTAATTGAGTACTAATTATCACTATTTAGGTGACGAAGCCGTGTGACGTTTCCTCTTCTTCTCTTCTGTGGGCTACTGCCCAAAGCCGATCTCCACATCACAGTTCCTCTCCTTCATAAACAATTGACTGAATCCACTGCGCCATCTCAGCTCAAGGATGACTAATTATGTGTACCTTACTTTAGCTCAGTGCGTGCACTCATGTCAATTTGTAACTGACTTAAACTCAATGTTGTAAAGTGTTTGTTGATTTGATTAAGTAAAGCAACCGGGCATTGACACTAACTGCATTTACATAATATTAAAGTAGCCATTACCGTAAAACTACTGGCTTAATAATTTAAGTAATAGATTGCAGTTTCCTATACTTACATTTAATAGTGATACATGTAAGGTCATTTATTCGGTCGATTATAGTCAAGTCTCCTACTATTAAGAATAGATATATTCCTAGGGTTCGACTATCCAGTCGTTTCAAGCATTAATTATTTCATACATGTATAGATCGATAGTCAGACTAGGCAAGAATCGAAAAACTCCTAACCATAACATAAGTGCGGTTTCATGACTGGCACAAAGACCCTTCGAATCGATCCTGTGATGGAATCCAGCCACTACTTGACACAACTTGCCTAGCTGCACATTTTATTAAATATCAAACCAAATAAGTGAAAAATGAAAATAAAATAAACTCTGAAGAATTTATTGTTCATCAAATTTCTCTTTAAATTCAAAGCTATTTATTTAAAAATTGTAAAGTACCTGCTGATTTTGAATTTCAAATAAATCTTCTGCCAATATGGCTGTTCTTACATAAGCATAATTTCGCTTGTTACAATTGGTCAAAAATTACTTAATCAGCTACAGTAATTTTCTTGGAGTGTGCAATATTGTGACTTAGTTGCATCTTACAAAATAAATAAGATAATTAACTAAATTTTACAATCATAATTCTGATCATTATTAATCATTCTACGTTAATCTTTGTTTGCAGCTTAGTTCTTTTGGATGATGCTACATTTGCATAGGTCTAATGTTGTGAAATATTTGTGCTTACTGGCCTTGTAGAGCATGTCCTCTATCTGTGTTAGGGGATATGAATCCTTTTTTGTCACCTCATTTAATTTACAAAAGTCTATGCATAGGTGATACTTGTCTCCTTGCTTCATGAATACAGTTGGTGCTGTGTATGGGCTCTTGCTTGTGCAGATGATTTTATTGTCAATTAGTTCCTCCAATATACAATTATCTTCATCTTTCATCTGTTCAGGTACCCTTCTGACTGGTAGCTTAATTGGTTTGTCCATTGTTGTAACTATTCTGTGTTTTTTGCCCACTGCTTGCCCCATGCTTATCTCTCAATAGTTGAATATACATTTGTGTTTTTCCAACAATTTCCTTAGTTGCATGATCTCCTGTTCTTCCAAATGTGAATAGTCTTTGTTGTTTATTTCCAGTGTTCTGTATATTTCTTCCTCTTCTGCTTTCATCCCTATGCCCTTGAGTCAGCCTTTGGGAGTACTCAAAACTTTGATGGTGTTCATCCACTCACCCTTGAATTGGCCATGTGGAGTACTATCCATTTTCATTTGCAAGTCCTTGAGTAGACCTTGCAAATTACTTGCTCCATTGTCATCTCCTATTGCCTTCCATATGAGTCTGATTTTGGATTTGATGTACTTCCCATATATTCGTACTTGAGATTTCTTTAGATTAACATTTTGATTCATAGCATTAAGGATTGGTATTCTTCCTTTCTCATGCTTAACTGTATAAATTCTAGACAGCATTGATACTCTTTTAGTGTTGATACCTTTATTATCATATAGCATTATGTCAGCTGTTATTGCATCCTCCATTTCAATTGTGTGCATCTTCCATTGGTGTGGCTGTAGGTGGATATCTTCCTGTAGTTGAAGTGTGATTGTTTTCTGCTTCCCTTGTTCTTCTGTGATCTCCATTTCTTCCTCTCTCACCTTTGTGGTTCTGTTGGCATAGTTGATGACACATCCATTTTTTGTCAAAAAATTGTCACCTTTGATGACTTCATATGCAACAGATTGTTATGTGTGTCCACCACCACCAATTCTCATCTGTACTGCATTTATCATTCCTTTCATATCAATATATTTTCCTGATGCATTAATTAGTCTCTTATTGCAGCTGTTCAAATCTTCCTGTTTAAACCCTAGCTTTGTAGCACATTCATCAGTAATTATTGATGTTGCTGCTCCAGTGTCAATTGTTGCTTTAATCATTACTCCATTGATTGCTATCATTATCATGGATCATTATTGATGCATGGTTTTTATGAGTCAGCACTCTAATTAGTTTTCCAACTCCTTGTCAGTTGGCAATGCTTCATCCATTTAATCTTCTGTTTGCAGTACATCTTCCTCATCACAATAAGCTTCTTTGTCTCCAATTACATTTATTTGCTTTGGGCAGTCTGGTTTTTTGTTGCCTTTCTGTTCACAGCTGTAACAGTTGACGTCTTTCTCTTTTACCTTTCTGGTCTTTCCGTCTTTTCCTTTTACTTTTATGATTTTTTCTGGTTTCATTTCATTATAGGTTTTATTTGGGATGTGTGGTTTGAGATTGTTCCTCCATGTTGGTCCTTTTCTATGCCATGCAGCCTTTTTGTATATTTGTGTGTTATTTTTTATGTTTGCTTGTATATCAACTGCCTTTCTAATCACTCTTTCAAGCTTGTCATCTACATTGCATTTAATCTCAAACTATGTCCTAATGCTTTCAGGCATCCCTTTGCAGATATGTGAGAATATATGTGTATTTTGAGTATCTATTTTCTCTAAACTCAGCATTAGTAGTCATTCAACTTGTTGAATGTAATTTTGAATATCATTTGTTTTTTTCATTTTCTTTGAATTTGGTACTGGTTTTTGAAACTTTTGTTTTCATAGTAGTTTATGAAATCTCTGATCAGTTGTTCATAATTCCTTTTCATTTCTGCGTCCAAAAGCTGTGCTGAGAAGCTGCATCTATTAAATATAACAGGAGTATTGCTGGAGCTAAGTGTTACCAATCATTCCACCAATTTCATATATCATCCGTCTTTCTCATCTTTGTTGAGTTTAATATAATTTGGTATTGGTTTTTGAAACTTTCATTTTCATAGTACTCTATGAAATCTCCTATCAATATTTTGCAGTCCAATTTTGTATCTGTGTCTAGAAATAAACAATGTTGAGAAGCCACTCCTGCTAGGTACAATGGGAATTTTGCTGCTGCTGCCTGCTGGCTCACTTTGCACTACACCATTGTTAATTCAAACATTTGTAACCATTTGGTGAATGTCAGGTGTTAGCCATCTACCCTTCTATTGAATTTAGGTAGTGTTGCCTTACAAGGTATTATATCATTAGTTGTCAGTTGTGGTAAAATTGAACTTTTGTACTTGGTTTTCTTGTAGTTGTTCACTGTGTCTTCCTCCTGCAGTTGTATAGTCACTGCCTTTGTAATTTTGTTGATAATTTTTTGTTTCTCAGCATCTGACTTTTCATCAGATTCCTTATATATCACCTCTTTGGGAGCCAGTGTGTGTGATGCTTGCAACTCACTCTCTTTCTTTGAATGAAATTCTATTTTCTGGATTCATGTGTTGCTTCTGTTCTCTTCTTCCATCAACTGTAGTAATCTTAATTTGACTTTCAGTTGCTCCAATTCTCCTGCTTGTAGATCATTATCCTCTATTAACTGTCTATTTGTCCTTTCCAGTTCTTGATTCCTTTTCTGCCATTGTTGACTCTGTTCTAAGAATCTTTTGTTGGACTCTGATAATTGGTGTTTGAGGAGTTTGATCTCATTTTGGAATAACTCGCTTTGTTTGTCTAGTTGCATCTCCATGCTTAATCTAATTTTGCTCAGTATGGTTTTGTTTTGTTGTTCCATGTCTTTGTTAGTTAGTTGTTCTATTTCATGTTTTAGGAGTGCTCCATTTTCTTGGCTCTTCCTCAGCATATCAATTATCTCTGGGGTGTTCATCTCTGGGGGTTTGCCTCTGGGGGTGAATTGATAGGTTGCAATTCAGTGTCAGAGGATGAGTTCTCACTTAAGTATGGTGATGATCATATTGTTGTGGGGGTTACTGCCTTGGGTGCAGTTTTCTTTGCGCTGCCTTTTTTACCTTTTGTCATATTTTCTTTTTGGTTTGTAGTGGTCCTCCTTCTTGATTATGATTCTAGGATCCTGTTGAAGTGCTTTGGTTTTGTTTTGGGTAATTCTCTCTGTTAACTAGTTTGTTTTTTATGTAGCTGTCTGTTGCTTACTTCCACTTTCACTTATAGATCTTGTCATAATGTAGAATCACTGGGGTGTGATTCTAGCGAACTCAAAGAGAATACAGTTCAAACTATCTCTATTTACAAAATGCTTTCAGCTTTATATATACAATATTTACAATATGTACAAATATTATAACTACCAGTCACTAACAAGAAAAGCGCGAGGTCTGGCCGATAAATAGTAACA
>CABFPE010000366.1:142783-192444 GCA_900660155.1 Hofstenia miamia
TATATAACAAATCCTCCAACACGTACACATGTAAATTCTAAAATTATTCATAGATTGATTATATAATGTGTAAATAACTGCACTCTGTAACCATGCCCCCCTCTCATATTATTCATGAATTAACATTAGGTTATGACTCATCAATTAGCACCTGTCAATCAATCTTAACAAATGTGGTGAACGCTTTTTTGATGAGAGATTCCAAAGGAACCTCTCACAAAAATTTTTTTTGATGAAATTGCAAAACGTAAAAACTCGAACCCGGCACGAGTAACTCGAACTCGACTTGAAAACCCTGTCTCTTTGTTAGAAATTCATGTTATGCATGCGGTTGTTTGTTCCAAAAAGAACTCAGTACGTAATTTAATTGTTTTATTCGAGTGTTATTCATTTAGTATTTCACTTTACAGCATATGTGTTTTGGGAATAAACGAAATTTTGCATTGAATGTATATCCGATTATATTCGTTTTCTCTTTACACCGTGAATGAAATTTTATATACGCTTTTGATTAAAAGTAAATTATGAAAAACTCAAATGTTTTTAATTATTTTTGCGATTGATTGAATTGACTTTCTAGAATTAATCAGATAGAATAATTTTTTAACTGCGAATTACGCAGATTAACTTTTTACATCGCACACATTTTTTGGTTTTTAAAACAAATTTATACGTTATAGTTTAGCGCAATAATGTTTTGTGTATAATCTTTTTTTTGCAATTGAGCGAATGGGTGAAAATATTTACGTGTAATAATTTATTAACTAATGCATGTTGAATTAATCACATTATATACACTAATGTTTTACCAACTAATTTTAAATCGTTTTTTAACTTTGTAATTCCGACTAGGCGCATTGTTTTTGAATTTAATGTATAGATCGTTGAATGCGTTTATATATTCTACATCTATGTTTAGAATAACGACAGAGTGTGGTTTTGGAATTGACGATACGACCCGTGCAACGCATACAATCATATGAAACCTTTATAAATCACATAAACCTGGAATGATGTGTAAGTTCGTAAAACCAGTGAATGTTGGAAAAATCCATGTAAAGTCACCAAAACAAATAAAAGTCAACAAAGCAGTGAAAGTCGGAAAAACCATGTAATGTCACCAAAAGCAAATAAAGTTGAAAAGGTGGAAAAGAAAACAAACGTATAAAGATGTAAAGTCTCTTAAAATGTGTATAATTATATTTGAAAATGTACATATATTATTAATAAACAAGTTTGCATGCATAATATTTAAGTAATGAAATTGCGATCATGTTTGACTTTAACATCTAAGTATATTTATTATGTTATGTATTAATTTTTCTGGTTAGCGTGTATTGCGCTTTAAGAAAATTTGTTTAACTATGTTTAATATTTTCCACATGTATTAGCGAAATAGTTTTGTTTTTAGCGTGTATACTAGTTATTTATTTTTACTATTAGCTATAAAATTCCATGTGCTTTTTATTATGAAAATTAATTATTGATTGAAAAAACCGTGATACGATAAACGTGTTACAATGAATTTTGACAAGTACGATTTTGGAAGTTTCCCGGATTATACTCTAAGCTTCTCGAAATTATGGAAAATTAGCTTGTAATATTATGTGTACGTATCCCGAAAGGAGTTGTTATAATACGGTATATATTAACGCGATGTAATGCAAACATTTGTGATATCAAAAATTACTCATACCAAAAATGGCCTGTGATATTATCAACGTGAACCCGAAAGGGGTTGTTATAATACGGTATATATTAAACATGTCGTAATGCAAACAAATGTGATATTATCAAAAATTACTCATGCCAAAAAGTGTAAACTAAATTTGAACATGAATCATGCAAATAGGCCCTAATATGGTACACTAATTAAAAGCTATTAGCAAGCTGTCAGCCAGTTACCCCCAGAACTGTCAAAAAGCACTTTGCGAGTTATCGCAACCTGTCAGAATTTCATTAGTCATCTGTCAATCAAACGCTGAGTCATTAAAACCACTCATCAATATCGCAGAGGTCAAAATGTCAGTTTGTGACCAGGGATCTCCCCCTGTGTGGACCAATCAGATTTTGTGACCAGGGATCTCCCTTTATATTACTACTGATGTTTACCATCTGAATCATTTCCTATCTTGAAGAGCTTTGCATCTGCCATCTTGATATGTTCTCTAATACTGGTGTATTTATCAATGATTTCAAATCTTACGGCCTTTCCCAGCAGTTTATCAATTCTGTTCTCCCTCCCCAAATGGAGCATCCATAAGTGATTTTACTTAGCACTAAGGAATTATACAGAGTTACCAGTTCATCTTTATGAAAATCCAGATGCTTTAGTCTTGGTAAAAAGAAAAGTGTGGATGTTGCAGATGCTATGGTTTTACTAGCATGTGTATTAAAGTTAATCTTAGTGTCAAATTCAATACCTAGAACCTGAAGGATAACCTCATTGATTTCTGGTATATCTAGCATTATGACGGGTATAGATAATTTCTTTGGATTTTTCTATATTGAGCATCAAATTTTCATTTTAAATTGTTCTTCTAAGTTGTCAATAATTTTAGTTGCTCCATCATTTTAATCGAAAAAGCCACCAACACCTTCAGAGTTGTCATCAGCAAAAATAGTTGATTTTACATCATTGTAACTAGCGTCAACGTCATTAACTGCAATATTATACGTTGGTCCTTCAACAGTGCCTTGTGGGACATCTTGTAAGAAGAGTTCGAACTTTACCACCAACAGAAGTGTAATGTCTTCTTCCTGTCAGGAAATTGATTATCCAGTTAGTAACAAACGGATTTACAGTAGGGAAGATTCTGGTTAACCCTGAAATGATACTTCTATGTGAGATGATTTTTCCGCCAGCGGTTGGCCTTGCTGAGCTCTCCGTCCTACGTCACTTGGTCGTGAGAATTTCATAACGAGTGAGCATAGCAGAATCACATCTGCTAAACTAGAAGTTCTGTGCAATGTTAAAAGTTCTTCTAGGAAGAGCTTTAGCATTGCATAGCTTACTCCACACCGTTCTCGCACACAAAGAAAGAGAGGTTTGGCCGATCAAAACTCCACAAAAAATGAATGGACACAAGTTTCACCACCTAAAAAACCGCCGCACCGTCACTAATCATCACAAATTCATCTGCTCCTCACAAACCCCCGAAGTACAAAAACGCAGCGGCAAACGACTACGAACAGATGCAGATGTACTTATTTTAGGAACATCCATGTATCGATACCTAAAAACACCTGCCCTATTAAAGAAAGACACAGTTACCGTAAATTCATATCCCGAAGAAACCATAGAAGACATGATGGGAACAATTAAAGAATACACGCCATCAAACATCAAAAAATACTCGTCACCCTTGCAGAAATGATGTAATGTAACACAAATCAGAGCACACTATTTTATTTAAAAATTTAATTAACGCTCTAAAACATATTTTAGGTCCGCTATAATTTTTGTAGGAGAAGTCGCACCGTTTCCAGATGACAACACATTGAATTAAAAGATTCAATAACTTAAATTTCTTACCCACCAAAACCCAAAAATTCTAGGGTATACCGTTTTTTACAACTTTCAATCTATTTATTTAGGACTTAACATCAACCGTAAATTATTTGCAAATGATGGTATCCCCTTCTCCAGAAAAGTTTATTCAACACTAGCGTGCAAGATTAAAGAATTCTTTAATGACACACCGCCCCGTAATTACGCTATTACAGCACTGCACCGCCACGTTTCAACCGCCATGCCGCCACCTTCCAAAAATTTAATTAACGCTTTAAAACATTTTAGGTCCACTGTAATTTTTGTAAGATAAGTCGCACTGTTTCCACATGATAGCATGTTGAATAAAAAGATTCAAGAACTTAATTTTCTTATCCACCAAAACACGATAATTCTAGGGTATACCGTTTCTAACAACTTTCAATATTTTTATTTAGAACATAACATCAACCGTAAATTATTTGCACAGGATAGTATCCAATTGTCTAGAAGAGGCTACTCAACCCTAGCGTGCAATATTAAAGAATTCTTTGATGAAATACCGCCCCATAATCAACGCTATTACAGCACTGCACCGCCACATTTCAACCACAATGCCGCCACGTTCGAACACCCGCAGTGCCAACCATTTTTTCCGCCTCATCAGCTTAATTAGCCGAATCAACCCACTCAACACGCACTAAATCATTAGAAGATATTCTTTTCCAAAATCCGTACTGCGTTTTGGATAAGATATTCTTAGTGAAATGTTCATTGATTCGATCAGAGAGTAGTTTCTCAAAAATTTTGCTAATAGGTGATGTTAGAGAAATGGGACGATAATTAGAGCATACATTTGGGTCGGCTTTTCTGTAAACCGGTGTAATGTTGGCTAGTTTTAATTGGTTCACGAAAATAGAATATCTATACACATTCAAGGTATCACAGAGAGGATTAGCAATTAAATCGACTACAGTTCTTAAATACCAAACGGGAATTTGTGATGGACCGCTAAATTTATTTTTCTGATTGTTTCTAAAACTTCATTTTGCTACATAATGAACACTACATTTTGGTGTAAAAGTTTTGACCTTTTCATCGTAGTTATATTTTATGTTTTTTCCTTTGAAGTTGACTAGATTTTTAAAAACTTTATTAAATATTGTACAAATTTCTTTAATATTATTAATTATTTCGCCATTAAAATGAATTTCTTTTACAAAAGTAAAGCCTTTGTTTTGAAGATTAAAAATAGAATGGAGCAGCTTATTTCTCATATTCCTTCTAGTTATTGTAAAAGACTTAATTTAACAGGAAAACAAAAAAATACGCACAAGGTCACGTAATAACGGCAGCCATTTTCATAATTTTGAATAAATTGAAATTTCTAAAAATGCATAAATAATTTAGAAATAAAGTCAATGAATAATATTTATTCATGTTTTAAAAATCAAATACGTAAACTATTAAGATCACTTTCAAGTCAAAGTTTTGTGCCGCCGCAAAATTTTTTTTTACCCTAACATTTTTTTGACAACCCTGATCCTTAACAATCATGACTCAATCAAATTAATTGCATAAATATATCGATACCTATCAAAATATTGACTATGTTAAATGGATGTTGCACCAAAAATTTTTTTGCTAAAACGAATTTCTTTAGACACCCTTTGACACAGCCCTGATCAAAAAAATAATCCACACTACCATTTTATCTATTTAGAATATAGTTTTGGGAAAAGTCAGAAAAAATCAGCTAAAAACAAATTTCAAGCAAAGTTATGGACAAAAAACGACATGGGGCCAAATCGGCTCCCCTCAGTGCGTTTAGAGTTAGGCTTGATCTATAAACTGATCTTAAGTTTTGCATATTATTTAATTTCACTATTGTATTGATAGTCACAGATCTTTATATGATTCTATATTTCTGTAGATGTTCTATGTTCTTGAAGGCTACTATACAATTATCTTGAGGTTTGTGCAGCTAATTTTTGCGGCAGGCTCATAATTTTGTAAGCAACGTTAAACAAATCTTCAAAAAGCTTTCAGTTTCCTTATTATCTCGTTAAGGATTACATCGTCCTGTTATTTTTCTATGATCTCCTTCTCCGAGATTTCCTCTCTTATTATGATTGGTAATACCGTCTGACCCTTCTTGTCTACATTGATTTCTGGCAGCTCATCCATTAGTTGGTGGTTTTATATTGAGAATAGCGCTTACTTTGTGTCGTTGATAATCTCACATTGTGGCTTTTAAGACAGTTTAAATACATTTAAATTTTTTGATTTCTTATTAAGTAGTTTCTATGGATTCCTCTTGTATTCTATTTTGAATGTATGTATAAATGACTTCCTGTACTTTAAATTGATATTGTTTTCAAGGATCATATTTACTGCCTCAATGTTGTGATCTATGAACCCCATTGGGTGATAACATTTCTTGATTAATTTCTTCAAAATGTCCACAAATATCAAGATTCTAAGAACACAAATCTTGTCATAATTTTAAAGCAATTCTTCAATAAACTATAAACTATCATGCTATTCACGGTACACCTTTGAAAATATAGAAACATAAAAATGATAATGTTACTTAAGGGGAAGAGTTTACTGTCAAAGCCAATAAATACAGACTAATTCGAGCAGCCATCCAAAAAGAAATTAATCAAATTGGACTAAATCTCCTCAGTGCAATGATGAGCAGTTTATGAAATTGGACCAATTATTGTTTGCATTCAAGAGGGCAGTCATTAAAAATTTTTGCAGGTTCTATCAAAAAAGTAAATATTTACAAACAAACTTGCAAATTATTGATGAACTAGACTGTTTAAGGAAACAAATAATTTACGACAAACTAAAATGAGAATTGTTGAAGCCAATAATGACAAATATATCCACATTTTGCAAAATGCTCAAAAGGCCCTCCCTACAATTCAAGAATTTTGGATACCAACGATTGGGGAAAACTTTTAGTAAAAATAAAAATGTTTATATAGTCCTTGCTGCAATAGTTCATGCAATATTACTAAAAAAATTGGTAGCAAAAATTCGATTTTGCTCCATCATTAGTTTCATATTAATATATAAGAGTTTAAAAATTATTTATCAAAACTTTTTTGCTTAATGTTATTTGCCATTTATGTGAATGCTATTTCCAAAAATGAAATTCATGTCATATTCAACAATCTTCAAACCAAATTATATCTATGCTTATAAGATAGACAGAAAAATGTATCCGGCGCATTTCTCCATATATTTCATGGTTATAGAGCTGTATAAGAGTCAAAAGCAATTTATTGCAAAAAATCTTTGGTACAAGACTAAAAACTACTTACAAAATAATAGTAACATATACATATATATAATTGTGTGGTGTGTGTTTGTTCGGGATTTGTGTGTATTATTATCATTAAGTATGCATTGTCTATGAAAGAGGAATGTTCGCATTTTTTTCTAATTTTTTTGTAGTTAATTTCCATTTTAATTTTATGGTATAAGTTATTCCAAATTTTAGTTGCAATGTGGTGAAAACTATTTGAATGATTATCTAAGCATAAACATTTTTGAGAACATTCATTTAACTTAATATATTGTTTTAAAAATGAAAGAAAAGGTGTGCCAGATTTACACTTAAATAATATTGATACCATATGCATTTGAATTCTGTAATAAGGAGCTAATATTTTATATTGAGTTCGATAGACGGATGAACTGCCATGTTTATGCGCAAAGTTAAGTGTTTTAAAAGACCAATTGAAAGTTTTAGACAGAAGTATGCGATATTTTGAATTTTTGTTTGTAAAGAGAAATGAGCAATATTGAAAATGAGATAAACAAAAAGAATTTATTAATTGTTTGTGATATATATTTGAGACGTTTCGCAGATGGTAAAGATACCTAACTCCAGAAGCAATTTTTTTAATTTTAGTCATTAAAAATTGTTCGAAATTTAAATCATTGTTAATCTCAACACCCAAATAATGTATTGATTCACTTTGCTTTATTGGTAATTGATTTATATTTAGTTCAATATTTTTTGTGAGATATTTAAATGTTTTAGGCGAGAAAATTATAAATTGTTTTTCAATATTTAATTTCAAATGATTATTTGAAATACTTAAGTGTTTGATGTCATTTTGGAGAATTTTTGTAGCATTAAAGGCATTTACATTAGTACTTATGAGACCGGTATAGTCAACATATTGATAAATATTACTGTTTTTTATCTGTTTTGTTACGTCATTTACGTAGAGTGAGAACAGGATGGGGCCAAGAACTGTGCCCTGAGGTACTCCACGGTTAGTTGTAATATATTTTCATTTTGTGCCATAAAGTATAACTCGTTGCTGTCTATTTATAAGGAAGTTCATTATCAAATTTATACAGTTGTCATCAAAAATATAATGCATTAATTTGTCTTTCAATATGTCAAAGTTCATTGAGTTAAACGCCTTGGTCAAATCGAGAAGGGCAACGCAACTACATATTATTAGAAGCTAAATTAGATTTTATTTGCTGTGATATTGACAAAATTGCACCTTGATGGCTAAACTCATTACGGAAACCAAATTGTTTTTTCGAAAGAATATTTTCAGATATCAAATATGCATTTATTTGATTACTTAATAATTTTTCAAATAGTTTACTGAAAGGATGGCTAATGCAAATTAGCCTATAATTTTGTGCTTTTAAAGGATCGCCTTTTTTATATATAGGGCTTATGTCTGATTTCTTAAATATATCAGGGAATTCATTATCAATAATACATTGGTTAAATGCGAATAGAAGATGATAACTAAAGATATGAAAATGACGTTTAGTAATAAAGATTGAAAGATTATAGGATGCAGTTGATTTATTTGTGTCTAAATTTTTTATTATGGTTTCTAGTTCATTTGCATTTACGAGTCTAAAAGAAAAGTATGATTTTGCTGGGAATTTATTAATATTTGTCTTTCTCTTATATTGGGGAAAATTGAAATTGCCAAGTTCCTTAAATGTTGCATTTAGATGGTCTATTATTCTTGTTTTTTCCGTTGTAATTTTGTTATCAATACTTAATTCGTTAATGTCAGTTGAAAGTCCTTTACTTTTTCCCAAAAATTTATGAATATATCGCCATTTTTCGTTTGTATTGCTTAGTTTATCGAAGAACCTTTTGTTTTAAGGCAGATTTTTTATTTTTTAATTGTTCAATTATCTTCCTTGATTTTTTGTAATTAGTCCAATTAGTTGTCGGCTCTGTTTTAGCGAGATCAAACAATTTTCTTCTAATGCTTACTTGTTCATGTATATAATTATCATCAGCAGTTGATAAAGCAAGTTTTCGCACCTTTAAATTTACTTTGCGGTACTTAATTGGTGCCGCTTTATTAATTGCATTGCAAATTTCTTTTGAGATATAATAAATCATACAAGATCCAGATTTTAATGTGTATATGTAGTTGAACGATATGTTTTTCAAAATAATATAATACAGAAAAATTCTGTAAATATTAAATAATGTACGGGAATTCTTGATGCATATATTATACGTCTATTTTTTAATTTGATTCTGAAATTTCAACTTATCATTATTTGGTAAAATTTTCTTTACAGTAAACAAAACTAATTCTGAGATTGTCTTTTCTGTAACACCAGCTAAAGCAAAAGATATCTACAGCTTTTATCTTTTAACTCTAATGCCAAAATTTATTATTAACTATAGGATTGCTGATGATTGTTAAAAATCCAAAATTCATTATATTCTTCAAATTACTAGCATTTTAATTGAAAAAAATACAACAGCTTATTCATAAAAATATTCAACTATAAAACTACAAATGTATTCATGATAAAACTATATTAAAATAACTGCACAATAGGTAATAAAACCAATACAATAAAAAAATAAATACTTGGTTCTAGTAGCAATACATTAAGGAAGGCATTGTAAGTTGTTTCAATAGGGCTAATTTGAAAAACACAATCAAACATCTCATTCAATAAATTGCAATTTCATAGAGACGAAATCGAATAGGTATTTTCAAATGCAATTAACTTTGTGGAACTGTAGATACAATCCTTAGATAAAAGATATCACCACTTTTTCAGAATTATAATAAAATTAATGAAGTTGCCAATTTAAACACACTAGACATTATGCCAATCACATGGCCCCCATCGCATAGTAGCAAATGTATTGCAAAATTTTCGAGTGAAATTAACTTGTTTTTGTTGGCTGAAAATGTCCAACACGAAGGTCTTCATGGCAAATAGTTGGAATAAATTTTATAAAATCATATTCTTTACGACTTCCCACAACCGATCGCGATGCTCTGGAATATCTACTGCAAATTGTGCGAATTCTTCCCTTGACTTAATGGTATGAAGCTGATGAAGACAATGGTAACCTTTTCTAAAGAGCTATGAATAATACATATCTACCGCATGATTCATATTATATTTAAAATTATACCCGTTTCATGCAGATCAGTGATTCACTGCATATCTCATAGATTTCAAATAAAATTACTTTAAATCAATTATTTTTAAACCAATTAATAGAAGTATTTCAAATTAAATACAATAGCAAATATTAACAAAAGTTCAAATACAATGTTAAATAATGGAAAAATCAATACTAGTTATAGTTCACGTAATTGATTTGAAAATGTTGATGTAATTAACTTAAGAATATAATCAATGTGCACTATTAATTCAAATACAATGTCGCATAACATTTGTCCATTACAACAGAATTTTTAAAAAAAGAATATTGAAAATTGGTTTTTGCTATTCTAGTTTTAAATGTGTTAATTTTAACCATAGCCATATGAAGTGATTTAGTTAAAGAGTTTATGCAGAACACTTAATGAAATCAGTTCCCCGTGTACTTTGAAACATGGTTGGTATCATAATTTACACTTTCTTCAAAAATCAGTAAAACTTCAAATAGTAAAAATATTCAAATAACTCTTTTCAAATAATTAATTAATTAACGGAGAAAACGTCAATTTTGCTTAAATAAAAATGGTTTTTTTAAAAAATTTCTGTCCCAAGTAATTGATAAAATAGTGAAATTCCATGGTATGTCTATATATCGCTGTAAACCTAAGATAATTATCATTTTATTATCAGCTATAAATGATAAACTTGTCAACCACATTCGCAAATGGGAAAAAAATACGTACGATGTGAAGCAGGATAGATACTGCAAAAGACCGAAATCTGAAAGTACTTCTTTGATTGTGACTTCCTAAAGTTCAACGCAAAATAAAACATCCTTGCATAAGTTAATGTTGAATGCACAACACATTCATTTATAAAATCTCATAAAAACCCTAAAACTGTATTCCGTATTTTGTAATGACTATTGCCTGCTTAATTGAATAAAAATGTCGACATTGCAATATGTGCAGTCCGAGAAGATTGCGAAAAACTTAAGCAACACTTTTAATCTAGTAAAACTCAATTTTGCATCATAAGATCTAAGGGAATGGAACTGTTATCTTACATCTTTTTGTATTTCGATAGTACAACTATTAAGCCTACTGAAAATTTGTAGTGTTTGGGACTGAATTTTGATTGTCATCTTACCTTAAACAGGCATTGCGATGTCATTAACAGAAAAATACAGCTATCTGCAATATTTCTTAATTAGCTCCATTAAAAACAAAGTTGAACATGTCTTAAGCATCAAACGATGGGAGTGTTTTGTTAATGATATATCATCACGTTAATTATAAAATAGTCTAATTATTTTTGATTGGACATTAAATTCGGTAACTAATTGTTGTAAGGATCAAAAGAAAACATTCGCATATGAAAAACTGATTAAATTAAAATCTCTAATTCACTATGCCTCTTTGATCGATAAAAATTTCCAAACTTTAAATGCATTACACATAATCAAAGAACGTTCATGAACCAGTGTTATTCTTTAAATCGATAAAGCATTCTATTATTATTTCAGAAATTCGTGGTTCTAAGAAATTTAAATGCATCATTAAAAAATTCTCATTAATAGAAGTGCTACTCAACTATGGGTGAATCAAGCCGGCCAATCAGGGCAGGAGAAAAATATGATCCAGTTAAAACCGGCTATTATCTTTGCAGGTTGAGTGTGTGTGTGTGTGTGGGTGTGGGTGTAGATAAGAAACTGCTGGTTGAAAGAACCCTGTAACACATGCCTGAAATATATGAGAAGTTGCGAGCCAAAAACTACGGGTCAAAACTACATCCCACATCCAAATATGAAAAGCTCTAATAAATTGTTAAAAAAACGTACACCACTGTAAAGGTTTTGATAAAGAGGCTGTTGTCGCTGCGGAATTACAATTCTTGAATAACCCTCGACAAGGTGTGAATTCCGCTCATTTTCCTTGGGAATAGAAAGCGAATCTTCTCCGGATGTAGGTAGAAACACATTACTACTCTGAGTTGAACGCACAGATGGTATACTGGGTGGTGTATCATTACTAACCTCAGAAGGCAAAGTCAACAGCCAATTGGTTACTTTATTAAAGGCTCCCTCTTCAATAACCATTTCTAAATAAAAAATTTCTCAAATACATAAAAACAATGATGAAAACCAATATAATTATATCAATCATAGAAATGTTTGAAAACCAGGGGCGTATTTAGAAAGGGGTTCCAGATAGCTAATCAAGGATAATTCACAAAGGAATGCATATCCCTAAACCTAATAATCTACAGGTGTAGGAAGTAGAGAGTGACAATGTGAGCTTATAATGGATCAGACCTCGAAACAACCCGAAAAGTTTCTACCCGAACCACCTTACTCGAAACGTAGATTTTGATTCGCAATGCTCACAACTTGGATAATTTTCTGATATGGTAACCATAACCATTAATTGGTATCATTTAATGCCTCAATCTTTTTCAAATCGAGTATTGGATAACATCTGTATCTTTTGTATAAATCAACTTTTGCTTTATACCCGACCCGACCCGAAAATTTGATATCCGGGTCGGGTTTAATGAGGTACGCGATGTTACTCTCTAGTAGGAAGGATTGAAAATGAAATCACCCACAATAATAAATGAATTTCTAGTACTCTATTTCTCACTACGCTATTCTCATTAGAATATTCAAATAAATTTAGAAATTTACAACTATTCCGCATTGTAGTAAGCAAAGATTAAATGACTCAAACACATTAAAGGTAATGAGAAACCCTCCCAAATTCTAAAGAGCCTGGTTAAAAATAAATTGTAAAGAAAATAACGAAAAATCTTGTTTTAAATGTAAGCAATGTTGGTGAAGCAATATGGCTTACCATAACTCCGAAGACGTGTACGACGAAGTGATAATTCCAACTCCTCCTGTGTATACCTTTGTTCTAGTTGAAGACTGCATCTATTGGACACTTCAAATGTGAGTGTGCCCAAAAGAAGACCATTCAGTGAAAGTGTAAGTGATTCTGGTCTCTCTTCTAAGACTTTGACGAAGGATACAATGCTTTCTCCTAAACAAAAATCAAATTACACTTTCAATCAATAAAAATATACAATTCAGTAGACAAACATTCTAAAATCCCAATTAATTTTGCATTTCAAAAAATGATCTTTCCTCTCCTACTAATTATGTCACGAAATTACATCAGAATGTAACTGGTGAACACGAATCGCTCCAAGAACAAAGAATGTCAAATTCAACAGGTCGCCACATCATTATGACTGCAATACAAAAACGTCTACATACAATTGCACGAATTAAATACTTTAAATTTAATAAGTGTCCCTTTCTGCATATATTGTGTAGATTTATTGCACTTATTCATATCCATTGATATTAATTATCACTGAATATTATTCATTGATTTATTCACATCGTTACTTGTAGCGTTATTACTGTGGGAAAATTTGGTGCTAAACGCTTATATAGTTTGTAAACCTTATTTAGTGCAGTTTTTATTAATTTAGTTTACTATTCAGTGTGATTTGTGATTAGTTAAACCTTTGGCTGCTAACTTTCGCTTAGAATGAGTAAACTAGGAAATTTCCTAGATGACACTTGTAATCATTACGTAAGGCCACCGAGGGAGTAGCTGCACCCTGATTGGATGAGCAGCAAGAAAAGCTGAGGCATGTTACTAAAAATAGAAATGTAGGCGTGTTTCACATACTATCAGTTGACCTCATTGAACCACCAAGAAACTATAAATAGGGCGGAGAAAATTTACGAAATCAGAAGGTACTGGTCAAGCCCCGACAAACGGCGAAGCTCCGCTAGTCCGAAGAAAGGTCAGTCAAAGTCAACTTGCTTTGGACAAGAATCCACACACGAGTTTAGAAGAGTCCGTTCAAGTGGTACTGCAGCTGCGGTTGAAATCTTTGCCCTTAATTTGCCAATCTACATACCTCAATCTTGTCAACAAGAAGCTTTTCCTGGTAAGACTCTCTTAGGTGTACCTGTTCTAAAACCCATATTTTTAACAAGCAGCCATAGGTTTTATTTAATCAAATCGTGCTATACAGAGTATTATATTAATTATACAGTACAATAGAAGTGTTTAAAACCGGTTCTCTCGTATTATTAAAATCAATTTATATTACTAGGGTTTCTTAATAGAATCTGTGCTAAATTCATTTTGGTTTGCACTGTAGGGTCGTATAAATTTCGGACTGACTAGTGACACCTAATTAAGGCATAATAACTTTAGTTAGAAAGGACCAATTTACATCTTTAGGGATAGAAACGTTAAGTCTTAGCATAACAGAAATAAAACTTCCTTGTCAAGCGAAGCTTGTAGGGCAAATAGCATTCTCAGGATACTAATTCGGGTTGAGAGTGGAGAGGGAAATAATCTCATTAAGCAGTCGGGATTATAACAGAGAATTGGGTCACGTAAAAGTAGTTCAGTTCAAAATAGTGCAGAAACCTCTAGGCGGAATTAGACGCAAAGCATTCCCACAGAGAGTAAGTGATAGTTTTCGTGGGAATACAGCAGAACACTTTCGCAGTGGATAAATTGGGAGTTTCCCAGCAAGAAACAGAGTTTAGGTAGGAAGGGTCGATTAAGTAATTGTGTATTGAACATTGATAACACGATTGTTTAAAGAGTAGTACAGAAGAAAAGTTACTACACAATAAATCCTATTTTTGATAAATTGTTAAGAATAGGAGCTGCTGCTAGAATATTTTTTTCCAGAATCAGCAGTACCGGGAAATTTATTTGGTAAACTGCCGCTTTCTTTTGGAAATTAAACAGTTAAGTCGTGATTGCAATACAGCGCATGACAATAGTATTTTCTACAATAGCTGATCGGCTAGAGGGCTCTACGAAGGACCACGATATCTCATAATATTGTAGCCTTGGGTATGCAACTATATCACGATTATGAAATCCAGAACAACTATACAAAGCTCAACGTTAACTGGAAAAAGCAATTTTGAAATTAATTCGAAACTATTTTAGGAAAGAATAATGCTTAGGCAATGTAGGATTGTTCCACTGGGAATAGTTTTTCACCCTGAATGATAAGAAGAAACAACATCAGATTGCAGTCACAGCTTAATTATATTTTACGATGCGAAAACTATGAAAGGCTACCTCACAATTATGGACTTACTCAGGATTAAACTTGATGATTCCAATTCCAAGAAAACAACAAATCAGGTGTTGCTTTTATTTGAAATAAATCGAATATGGACTTGTATTGTTATATGATTTTTTGGGAGAAAGTTTTTTGCAATTCAATCCTTTTTTATAGCACATTAACAGAACAAAGGTTAGCAATACACTATAAAAAGTGCTGGAATATTAGTAACATTTTTTTTACTCTTACACAATTGTTAACCATTTAAGAGAACAAAAAGAGAATTTGAATGTAAGGTGAAAAGTTTACAGCGTCGTTAGATAGTGTTTACTATATGTAGATTTCTGGTGAAATTGGTTATTTAGTGTCAGGGAAAATTCCTTCCTCGTAAGGCAGTCAAGAAATGACTTGAAGATGGGAAAATATTCCTTTGACTTGTAGTAGCTATGTAATATTTACATTTATAAATTTTATTATTCCAATTTGGAATTATTTTTATTGTGAGAATGACCTCATTTAATTCAAAATAAACTTAATTAATTACACTTTATTTGGACGTTTCAGTTGTACAATTTTTAGAATCCAATATTGAAAGGAGAAGAACATCTCCACATAATAAAACAAATTGGCAATCTCTCAATCCAACTCAACTATTGTTACTACACAAAGCCAGAAAAGTGGACTACTGTTTAAAAGTTCGGAGAACCAAACATTTTGATATATTAATTTTAAGAACATAAATAATTTGAATGCAAATTAATGTACATAATTATTTCAAATAAATGACAACTGTTTGTGCATTATCACTAAAATATGGAACATTTTGGATTGACAGCTGTGACTGTATCATATTCACTGCAAATATAGAGTGAAATTTATTTTCCATATACGATATTTGAATAAATGGAGATCTAATTACAAATGCTATAGGAGAAGGATTTCAAAAAGATATTGAAGTTGTCCTAAATTATACAAAGAAGGAAAACAAGTTTCAATATTAACTTTGTTGCTCCACAAATATTGGATGATGATCAGTTATCATTGGATGAAAAATTAGAAAAAATTAAAAAAGATCTACAACAAAATACAAATAATGGTCCAATATAATTGAACTATGAAGACATCAACTTCTGCTCCAGCACAATTGATAATACTGTTCAGCAAATTAAGCAAATAAATGAAGATTTGCTACAACAAAGATATAACTTCCAGCTTCAGCAGGTAACTTACTTTACAATGTAAAATTGGAATGCATTCAACAAAAATACTGATTTACTGACTTTCAGACAATTAGTAAACATTAGTAGTGCCTGGGTACACCATCTTATCCAAATTTACAACATAACTAAAAATTACCAGGATTCATTAAATCCATGTAAGTTAAATAGATATACAATTGATTTTTGAGAATGTAGAATTATTTAATGACCTAAGCACCTTACTTAATGTTTGTTTGGTAATGCTTATTTTCCTTTTTCCATATTTTTAATGTATACATATATTATATATTTTTATTAATTTTTTGAAGTAATTATTTGGAAGCATTAGTAGATAGAATTATTCCAAAGAAATTTTGGAGATATACTTTTGAACACAAACAATATACAGCAGTGTGTTGAAACTTTAATTATGTTAGAAAAAGCTAACATTTCTTCACAACAGAAGTTATTAGTTATTTCTTCATATAAGGGGCATGTGCTTCAACAATATAAGCGTCTATCTAATAAAAGACATTGGAATGTAAAATTAAGATCCCACATCAACTTTTTAATACAATTTCACAACCTAACTACACAACATAATGAAATTGTAACATCTATTTTGCCGCTGAGTTTTTTTAAAGTTAACATGAAAGAAATTACCCGTTATTATTCGTAGTCAGGTAATGGTTAAATTGTCTATATTATTTTTATCTATGCATACAATCATAATCAATTAACATCAATTGGTGTTAATATTTTAATCTAAATTTAAAAAACTTTTTATGACATAAGTCAAAATGTTATTCAATCAGATTGCTATTTTAACATTCCTCAAGTTTTCAAAACAGCGTATGCCTTAAGCCAGTTTATCCAATCAGATTGCTATTTTAACATTCCCTTAAGTTTTCAAAACAGTATCTCTTATCAAAGTTATATTTTAGATATTGAGGAAGATTAAAGAGTCTTCAAAAGAATTATACTAGTATATTCTAAATTGTATATTTTGTTATTTATAACTCGGAAAATAAAAGGGCTACATTTTAATCTATGAAAGTATGTGAAAACAGAAATATGTGAAAAATGCGTTTTTTCATAAAAAATGTATAAAAAATTAACTTTTAAAGACTATAAAAATTGTTTAGAAACAGATAAAATTGGTGTTCCCAACAATTATACATTAAGAAATAAAAAACATAAAATTAGTTTAATCAGCACAGAAAAAACAAATCGTCATTTGATGATAAAAGATATTACTTAAATAATACCATCATTCTAACTACTACCATTGACTCTGACTCAGAGTTTGTCAGAGTTTAAAAATTTAGAAAGGGGTAGAATGGGGACAGACTATGGTCAATTTGAATTGAAGGTGATTTCAATAATATATGATGTCAAACTTAATGTTTATAATCTGTTTCACAACAATGCTGATAGGTATATTTTGGCAACATACCATCCCTTGAGACCATTTTGTGAACGATCAATAAATCTTCAGTTTATTGAAATTAGCAAGCACTATGAATTACTTGTAAATAATAGCCATGCTAGACCACTTAAAAGATCATCAATAACGACAAATGACACTGAAGTGGCAAAAAAAATTATGCTTATAAATAAACAGAATTAGGCAAAAATGAGGAATGCATGTAGAAAAAGATTAAAATGTGTTTAAAACACTTGAAAGTGCAAAATTTCAAGAATCTAATGTTGGTGATAAGGTGTAGCTATATCAACCTGTTGTAATGTCAGAAAATTCGATAGCATTCTTTTAAATGTATGTGTGTGTGCTTATAAATTTTATTATTGGAAATGTAAATTATTTTATTTTTCACCGAAATTGTAAACTCCTTTTAGTGTGCTAGAGCATTTAATTAGGTTTCGGATATTGATTTATCTTAATAGGCTATCAGGCATTTTCCTTGTAAGTTTAGAAACTAAATTGAATTTGGAATGATTGATCAGCTCAGTTCACCGCTGTTAGAACCAATTCAAACGGAAACACCACCCCAATTTTATCGTTCAGAAGTAAATTTGGTGATAGAAAGCTGCTTAAAAGAAATTTCAATTCTAGAAGGCAGTCAGGAAGTCTGGAAAATCGATACGAAGTAAATTGCAAAGCCCATCGGGAAAACAATGACGTCAATGGAACCACGTCCAATCACCACGAGGAGGCTGTACTTACAGCATAAATAGGGACGCAAAAAGGCGAGTGATCAGAAGAGTAAGTTCGAAACGCTGCCAGTTTCAACTTCGATAAAGTACAATCCTTTTCGTTCATTAGTTCCCTGTGTCAAGACAGTCCTTTTCGTTCATTAGTTCCCTGTGTCAAGTTCAGCAGTTGGTGTTAAATCGCGCTGCAGTTCAATTCAAGTCGCTAGTACAGTGCCTCCAGATTCAGCTGTAACCCCTGTCAACAGAACCTTCTTGTGTCGAGACTCCAAAGTAGGTATTTTTAACCTTTAGGGTCCCGATAGCTTATTAACGTCGTGCGTATTTATTAAATTGTTTTCACCCGGTTTGCATTACCGTTGCTTAGCTTACAAATAAAAGAGTGCTCTCAACTTTAGTTGCTGTGCATATACTTTGCTATTAATACATCTTAAAAGTAAATCGAGGTAAAATACTCGACTGTTTGTATTAGGGAAATTTCCACTCCTAACCATTTGTTAGTTGATTCATAGTCTAAACTCTTGGAAAAATAACGGTAAATTATTCCATCGAATTAAGGAATCGTACTATTTGCAGTTAATCTCTAAGAGGGTAAAATTCTTTCGCGAGGTATTACATACACATTTCCGCTTAACAGTTTCAGTGGCACAATAAACGTACAGTCGGGGTAATAAAAGCTAAAGTAACAGTGAGAGAAATTAATCTTATTTTTGATAAATTGTCAGGAATAAGAGCTGTTGCTAGAATATTTTTGTTCCAGAATTCGACAGTACCAGAAAATTAAATTGCTAGGTAAAAATTATCTTTTTGGGAGAAATTCCACTAGTACGTGACTGCACAAATAAAACGTTATTAGAAATACAAACCCCAAAAGTATAAACACCTAGCCAACGCAATTTTCTAACAGTGGCGCAGTCGCAGCAGGATTTAGTCTAGAAAAGTATACCAACTTTCTAGTGGCGCAGTTTTTTTTACGTCTTACGAACTAAGACCTCATAGAGTTGTTGTAAGTGTTCCTTGAGTATTTAGAGTTTTTTCAACCTACTGGGTTTTATTTTGGAGCTAAGATTTTCATATTGAAGCTCTGTAAGTTACGAGGGAAAGCATAAAAATTAAGAGAGTCACTAACTACCGGAAAAATCAAATACTAGGATGGCGCAAAAATTACTTATGCCTCCTGAGAAGTTTACTTATTCGGAGGGTGAACAAAATTTCGAAGAATGGCTTAATGCATTTGAACTTATAGCTTCATTAAATGGCTGGACTGACTATCCAACCAAGGCTGGCTATTTAGCTATCTCCCTTAAGGGACATGCTCGCAGCATATATCTTGCGTTGCCACTAGCAATCCGTTGTGTAGGTGACAAGGACGAGTATGACAATTTAGTCAAGGCATTAACCGAAAAATTTATTACCGTGCCAACGGTCACAAGTGAAACAATATTAAGAAATCGCAGGCAAAAAGCAAACGAATCTCTTATTGAACTTAATAAAGATATTTTTCGCCTAACTGTGAAAGCTTATCCTTTAATCCCCATCGATGTGATTAATGCCACTTTGGCAAAGACGTTTTTTATTGAAGCAATTGCCAGTAGCGAAACTAGGTATCAGGTTAGGGCGAGAAACCCGGCTACTTTAGAAGAGGCGTTACTGATAGCCATATCAGTAGAAAGCGCGGCGGAAATCGAACAAAAATCTAAGCCAACCAAAATCCACACTTTAACGCAATCGTCTGTTGAAAATGAGCTGTCTAACTTGACCACTCAAATCAAATTTTTAGCATCTAAAATAGACAAACTTTTTGAGCATAAAATATCTGGTAATTCTAATCAAAAAGCCTTTGACTTTAGCACCGTAACATGCTATAAATGTCTTAACAAGGGACACCTAGCCAGGGCTTGTCCAAATTTCGAGGCTAAGAACGGTAATTTAAACTAGGGAACGCCAGATCGAGAAAATGGGGCGATGATCTGGCAGGTAAAACTAAACCCGCCCCTAAAGTTTTTACTCACTATTTTAATTCGCTTGTCTATATTACGCTTAAAGTTAATGAGCTGGAGACCAAGATTTTAGTGGACTCTGGGAGTCCGGTCTCGTTAATCAGTGAAAATTTAGTAGAGAAATTACGGTTAAGGGTTAACGACGATGAAAAAGTGGAAATTTTTGCTGCAAATGGGCAACCATTAAATGTATTAGGGAAGACAACCGTCCAGGTCGAGCTGAGATCGGGAAAGGTCGGGGCATGTTTATATGTAATTTCAGGCATAGATGAAAAATTTATTCTGGGGTGTGATATATTAATGGAATGGAAAGGGGCAATTGACTTTTCAACCAATCGCGTCTATTTTTGTAATGAGTCTGATAGTTACCACTTCGACTCAAATAATTATTTGACAGAAACCGTTGACATTATTAACCCAGGTCAACACCAAACTAAATTACGGGACTTCGTTAATTTTGCTTTAAAATCTCCTCAGTTAAAAAAAAATTTTCAAAACGAACTTAGCGTAACAACTGTTATTCCTCCTAGGGTCCAGGAGATCCTCAAAAAAATTAACTTTCATGAAATTCCACTCTCAACTGGTGAAAAGCAAACATTTTTAAAACAAATTATTGCGTTTGAGGATGTATTTGCTCTAAACTCCGAAGAATTAGGGAGTTGTGACTTAATTCCATTAGAACTTCCCACGGTGGATAATATCCCCGTTAATATCCGCCCTCGGCGTATACCACCAGCCTACTTAGAAGAACTTAATGAGCAAATTAACTCTCTCCTGAAATTAGGGGTAATAAAAAAATCTTTCAGTCCGTGGAACTCGCCGTTGGTTTTTGTCAGGCGAAAAAGTGGCAAATTAAGGGTCTGTGTAGACTATCGGGCAACAGTAAATAAGAAACTAGTTGAGCTATCGGCGTATCCGCTTCCGCGTATTGATGATGTGCTGGACGGGATTGGGCGCTGCAAATACTTTATTACATTGGACTTGGTAAGTGGGTATCACCAAATGAAAATACTACCAAAGGACACCCCAAAAACCGCGTTCTCAACACCTAATGGTCACTACGAATATAACGCCGTCCCCTTCGGGATCAATGTCGCCCCAAGTGCTTTTCAACGACTAATGAATCACATTTTAGAAGAACTATTATACAAGGCATGTGTAGTTTATTTAGACGACATCCTAGTCTTCGGTCAAACATTTGAACAAACAATGGAAAATTTTGGTAAGGTTGCGACGAGATTAAGACGGGCTGGGCTACGGCTGTGTTCCGCTAAATGTGTGTTTTTTCATAAGCAAGTGACGTTTTTAGGTCATCAAGTCTCTGAGAACGGAGTAGAATGCGATCCTGGGAAAATCGCAGCTGTGGAACAAGTGATAGCGCCGAAAAACTTAACACAGCTGAGAAGTTTTTTAGGGCTCACGGGATATTATCGTAGGTTTGTTCCAAACTATGCTAACATTGCGGCTCCCTTAACTTTGTTATTGAGAAAAGAACAAAAATACATATGGGGTGATAGTCAACAAGAAGCATTTGAGGCTTTGAAATTAAAATTAACAACAGCACCGGTTTTGGAATACCCTGACTTTGATAAGGACTTTCTAGTATCATGTGATGCCTCTAATGTGGCTTTAGGAGCAGTTTTAGCTCAGAAAACAGGGGACCAAGAGAACCCCATAGCGTATGCAAGCAAAACATTACACGGAGCTGAGTTGAATTATTCTACTACGAAAAAAGAGTTATTTAGTGTAGTGTGGGCCGTAAGGAAATTTCGTCATTATTTGTATGGCCGCAAATTCACAATAATTTCTGATCATTCTAGCTTACGGTGGTTATCAAATTTTAAAGAGCCCTCGGCTCAGATTTTTCGCTGGATGGCTTTTCTAGCTGAGTTTAATTTTGAGATTGTCCATAGACCTGGCGCTAAGCATCAAAACGCTGATGCATTAAGTAGGTTAGACACTCATCATAAGGACGACCAAGAAGACATTGACGACCCTAGAGCTATGCTGACATTCTCATTAAAACTTGGGTACGAGGAAAAAGAAAAATTTAGAGACGCCCAAAAAGACGACCCGGGTATTGCGATAATTTATAAAATGTTAGTGGAAGATAATAAACATGTAAAACCGCCTCGAGAAGAGCTAACAGGCTCCCCTAGGGACTCGTATGTATATTGGTCAAAGTGGGAATTATTACATGTAGAAGATAAAATTCTTTACTTAAAAATAGGTATAGGTCAACCTAAACTAATTGTCCCACGAGTGTACGTCAATCAAGTCTTAAGTTCTGTTCACCAATCTCCAACAGGAGGTCATCTTGGTCAAAATAAAACTATGGCAAGGGTTAAGGAATTATATTTTTGGCCAGGACAGGCGAGTGATATTCTGTCATGGATAAATAAATGTGGTAAATGTGGGGCAAGGAAGTTTCCGCAGCCTGAGGTTAGGGCTCCCTTGAAAACAATTAAGGTAGGTTATGTGTTTGAAGTTTTAAGTCTCGATTTTATGGGGCCATTACCCAAAACCGACCGCGGGAATAAATGGGTACTTACCATGGTTGATTTGTTCACAAAATTTACCTTCGCCTTTGCTTTGCCTGACTCGTCTGCAGAAACGACCGCTAGGACATTAGTAAAAGGAGTGTTCACTATTTTTGGCCTTCCTGACTACATTCTGACTGACCAGGGCAAAAATTTTGAAAGTAATCTCATGTATCAACTCTGTTTCTTACTCGATATTAAGAAATTAAAAACCACTGCCTTTCATCCTCAATGTAATGGACAGACTGAGAGGTGGAACCAAACTCTAATTGACATTGTTTCTAAGTACATTAAGGACGACCAGAGTGACTGGGACGAACATTTAGAAAACGCGTGTTTTGCGTACAATACAAGTCAACAGAAAACAATAGGGATATCTCCATTTCAAGCAATGTTTGGTCGAAAAGCCCGTATACCAGTGCAATTACTTCTACCGGAGTCAGACGGACAAAATACTCGTTATGACAACGTACATCAGTACATCCTAGATCTTAGGTTAAATTTGAGCATTATGCAAAAATCAGTTTTTGAGAAAACGGGTAAAGCGCAGGAACGAATGTGCGACTTTTATAATAGAAAAGTAAGGTTTCAGGAATTTAATGTCGGGGATAAAGTGTGGCTATATCACCCTGTGGTAAAGCCTGGTTTAGCTCGGAAATTACATCAACCTTATTCAGGGCCATACGAGGTTATCAAAATATTGAATGATGTAAACGTACAAATCAAAAACGTAAATTATCCAAAAAAACGGCCTCTAATTGTTCACATTAATCGACTTAAACCTTACAAACAACCTGTCAATACAAATAACCCTGCGGTAGACCCGGATGAACTCGAGTTAAGTAGTGATTCAGAAGACGAAAATATTCTTTGGCAACAGGTAGAAACACTACCAAACCTTTCTCCTAATCACAGTCCCCCATGCAGTCCCGTCCCGGAGCCTATCTGGATTCCGCGAGAGACTCAAGAAACTAACTTAGAAGCTAACTTAGGCAGGGAACCTTATCCTACGCGGGAGCGCCGAGCTCCTGATCGCTACGGCACGACATTATCCTGGCCGTAAGTGAATGTAACAAGGGCCATTTTAAAAAAAAAATCCTTTTCATTATGTATTTGTTTACGCTGCTTTGTTGCTACCAAAATTATGGATTCTGTTTATTTAGAGATGTTCGACAAAGAGATTGTAATCCCTCTGAAACGGGTACCCACACGAAAGAGACGGGAGGTGGCGCGCATGCGGGTGACCGCTATGGAGCAGTGGGAGATGCAATATATAGAGGCCCCTCTCCGATTCCGAATAGTCCGCTGCTACATAAAAAAAAAAGAAGTGAAAATAGAGAGTAAATAAAAAGTTTTTTTTCTGGTGTTTTATGTCAAGGTCTACTTTTCTACATGTAATTTTGAATTAGCTACGGTACTAAATGAGAGCATGTATGGAAAATTTAAATTAGGTATCAGAGTGCGACCGCACGTAGACAAGAGAACTGTAGGTCGTGTTAATTAACTTCTTAATGTATGGTTAAGTGAAAATAAATTCTAAATTAGAGTCAAACAATCGAAGATGCATCACAGAAGAGGAGGCATGCCGGCGATGGGCTACCCACCGGACGTGGTGTATATAAGAGATGACATCAGCGGCAGGGGGAGGGGCATGTACCCTCCACACCCCTGGATCTGGGTCAAGTTGCATCGGTGGGTACCTCTGGAGAAAGAAGAGAAAAAGAGATAAAATACATTCATGATTTTGTGAACATTAGTCGTAAAATAACTTTCAAAAAATACTTCATTTAAGCAGCATGTATACTTATTATCTTTAATGGTGAATGAAGAGTTTTTTTAATAACTGCTGGTCGGTTTTCTCAAAAACTTATGTAGACATCTAAAAGAACCGTATTTCATGAACACTAGTATATTACGGAAATTATGATAGGGCAAAGAAATTAGTAAAAACCATTTTCAGAATACATTTAAATCATTTAAAGCTGAAAACTTTTGGTACGCAATTCTGTAGTAAATTCTTTTCTTTTAATAACACATTACTGTGAAACAATCAGTAGGACGACCAAACAACGTTCGTAGAATTGGTTGTCACTTTCAATTTGAGCAAAGTAGCAGTTGAACAAAATTCTGGACTTATAAATTCAGGAAATAATGTTTTACGTTCCCCATTCGAGGAATATATAAGTTAAGGACGAAAAATCTTGTAACAGTAAAATCGTTTTTATATCTGGATGCATTTTCTATTAATAACTTGAACTTGCAGATAACTGTGGGTACTAATGTCATCTCGGTACTGTCTTTTAGAGAAATGTCGAGAATTCGCGGACGCCAGTCCCGAATAAAATTTAGGAGCCGATGGAAGGCCTCGCAGATGAAGAAGCTCCGAAAGAAATTTGCACGGGCTCGTGTATTCCCTCCACCCTCATCGCTTCCCATTAAAAAGGCGGATCCTCCTAGGAAAGCTATCGCCTCTGTCTCCTCCCTCCCCATTGAAGAGTTGGACTGGGAATACCAATGCCTCTTTACTTTGCCTCCGGAAATCAACTCCCTCAACACTGAGTTTTTATACGAGAAATTCCTCAATGATATCAAGCGTCCAAAAACAATTACTCAGAAATACATTCAGGCTGTCAAGGCTATGTCTTTGGAAGGAAACCCTAAATGGCTAGCAGTAGACTTGGAATTTGTAGGTGCGCAGATTCACTTCGATTCGATTCCATTACAGCTATTTGAGATCGCTCGATCTTCTATGCCTAGTGTGAAGAGAAGTGGCACCGCAAAGGAAATGGTTCCTCTGGATTGTACCATCTTCAATGGCGAAGTTTCCAGAAAGTATCTCCTCCGTCCCCCTCTCGCTGTAACGTACCCCATAATTGGACCCCATTACCACGATAAACTCGCAACAGATACATATTGGAAACAACGAAAAGAACATCGAATTTCAGAAAATGATCTTCATTGCCGTACAATCCAGGCACACAACGAACAGATGGCCATTCCTCGAGTCCGACGATTTGTCAAGTTCATGGAAAGGAATTGTCCATCTCTATGCAAGTTGAATGGGACCAACACTCAACCGGAATTTCTTGTGTCCACTCACCATCCTGGACACGTTAAAGATTTTTTGCGAGAAGATCCAGAGAAAGTCCTGGTGTTGTTCAACGGAACACAAGATTGCCCCATGCTTGGACTTCATCAGCTAGGACTTCTCATCTATGATATCGCGTGGCGTCTGGAATCAGCTGCAATGTTTAGCCTGAAGTTGTCCACTCCAGTCGTCATCGAAGAAGAAAAACTGTTGGGTGTAGTCTCTGCTGAGTTTCCTTCCTTCTCTCTTACGACCTTGGCTAATACCATCTGCCCCGAATACGTTAAACATCTACTCGATCAAGGTCTCTCCCCTCACGACAGCCACTATGATGCAAAAGTCACCCTGAAAGTTGCGGAAATCGTATACCAATTTCGGCAAATGAATTTATCTGTTTTCCAAAAACTAGAGGAGATCATGAAGAAGGGATCTAGTCAGTTACCTCAAGAGGACGTCTGGGCCAGCACTCGCTTCTATGCGGTCGAGCAGCAGCGGTTGGCGAGAAGGTACGCCCAGTTTTCCACGAAGTACGATGGATTCCCTTCGGATCATTGGAAACTGTTACCAACAGCCTGGCAAAACGAAATTGCAGCAGATTGGAAACGATTTTTGGAGAATACTCCGTAGGGCCTAGAAAATTCAGACACATAACTTTATTGCCACATATTAGCCTTGAGCTGCCTAAACTAAAAATAGTAAGGTTCTGAATTTTCTAAAAGGTTGTGTTAAACGCGTAATACATAATTCAAACATCAGTTAAACGTTGGTTAATGTTACCATAACTTCTTTAGAGAAAGATGGCTATTTTTCTGTTTACTGTTGTCTTCCTCAGGATGTTGGCGGAAACTTCAACTCAGATTACCAGTGGAGTTCTGTTCAACCGAATGTACGAAGTCACCCAAACGGAACGTTGGAAGATGGTGGAATTTCTCATACCATTCCCTGCCATGAACTTTACACCTGAAAAACCGAGAGAGATGATCACCTACTCTTCCACTTATAAAACATTCCCGTCGTGCAAGAAAACAACTCTCTCTGAAAAAGACCCGCTGAACTGGGTTCTCGACGTCATGAATGCCGAAGGACATGCAATCGAACAGGAGTTACAACAGTTACAAGCGGACACACGATTATTAGTTCCAGAAAGCTTACCAGATCAGGAATTACAGTCTGTGCATACTCGAAAGAGACGTGGATTACTTGGGATCGCGGCGGCTGGCGTCTTGGGAAGTTTGGGATTGGGTGCAGCTATGTCAGACCCAGTTAGATGTTGGATTGCTCAATGTAAAGAAACTGCAGACTTGAAAAGAAACATCAAGGATGTGTTGGTCCAAGGAAATAGCAACACCAAAAACCTAAACATCTTGTACACTAAAACGGATGAGAAGTTTGTATTGGTGGCTACGGAATTGAAGAAATTGTGGGAAGAGAAGAGAAAAATTTCGGAAAGCATCGAATCCGTCAAAGAAGTTTTGCAGAAGAAAATTAATCACGGATTTTTCGAGTGTGAAATTATAGCGCCAATTCTTGATCGACAGAACTGGACAGCACTTATAAATGCGAAGTTAACCAACCTCAAAGCATTTCGAACTGGCTTATGAAGTTACTCTGCATTGCTATTACAAGTCATCCCGTCTTTGTCAGAAGGATATCTTCCTCCTAGCTTGGTATCACCTAGAGATCTAAATCATTTAATCGAAATTTTGGATACAGAAGAGATGCAAGCTGAATCGCGACTTTCATCTACCCTGTCTACAAAACGGATCTGCGAGAGAACTTTTCCTACATACAGAAACCAAGGAGTCTCATGTCTTATTTCACTCTACTTCCAGATGGAATTATAGACTGTATACTGCATGTTTGGGATGTCATAGACTCAAAATTTTCTTCAATCTCGTATCGGACTTTGCTGGTAGCTGTGTCCTGGTGGTGGGGAATGTCAGAACATTCGATGGCATTCTTTTAAATGTATGTGTGCTTATAAATTTTTATTATTGGAAATGTAAATTATTTCATTTTTCACCAAAATTGTAAACTCCTTTTAGTGCGTCAGAGTGTCTAATTAGGTTTCGGATATTGATTCATCTTAATAAGCTATTGGGCATCTTTCCTTTTAACTTTAGAAATTAAATTGAATTTGGAATGACTGATCAGCTGCCGTTCACCGCTGGTTGAACCAGTTCAAACGGAAACAGCGCCCCAGTTCACTCATTAGGATGAAAATTCGGTGACGAACAGCTGCCAAAAGGAAATTTTCATTATAGAAAGCAGTCAGCAGGTCTGAGAAGGCAACACGAAGTAAAATTTCAAAGCCCATCAAGAAGATGATGACGTCAATGCAATTACATCCAATCACTACCAGGAGGCTGTACTTACAGCATAAATAGGCACCCAAAAAGGCGAGTCATAAGAAAGAGTGAGTTCGAAACGCTGCTAGTTTCAACGTCAACCAAGTACAGTTCTTTTCGTTCACTGGTTCCCCTTCAACAAGTTCAGTGGTTGGTGCTCAATCGCGCTGCCGTTTTCAGTTCAATTCGTTAGTAAAGTGTCTCCAGATTCAACTGTAATCCCTGTCAACCTAACCTTCGTGTGTCGAGACTTTAAATTAGGTATTTTTAACCTTTAGGGTCCCGATAGCTTATTAACTTTGTGCGTAAGAGAGAATCATTTCATTTGCAAACAACTGTGATGATATTCCTTCCCATTAAAGAGTAAACTAATAACAGGCTGCTGAATTTGAGCCCATTCTCCAAATACTTTTTAGTGTACAATATGCTTTAAGAAACACTACTTGCTAAAATATTTATACTGTCAGAAAATTTGGTCACATTATATACTGTTGTGTGTGCTTATAAATTTTATTGTTGAAAATGTAAATTATTTTATTTTACCAGAATTGTAAACTAACTTCAGTTATTTAGAAAGTACGATTAGGTTTCGGTTATTCCGTAATCTTAGTAGGCTATCGGACACTTTTCTTTTAAGATTTGAAACTTAATCCGGTTTGATATCAGCAATCTGCACCAGTTCACTGCTGTTTAAACTAGTTCAAACGAAGATACTGCCCTGCTTGACGTTTAGTAACTAAATTTAGCAACATCGAGTCAGATAACGTAAATTGTGGAAGACCTCCCTCAAGTTGTGATTGGTCAGTGACAAAGGATGACGTCAATGAATCACAGCCAATCGCCAAGAGAAAGCTGGTTGAAAGAGCATAAATAGGAGGACACCAACACGAGTCAACAGAAGCAGAGTAAGGACGAAACGCTTCCAGTCTTGCATTTGGAAAACAGATGTCAGCACGAGACGCTGCCAGTCTTGCATTTAAAAGAGATAAGTCAGCACAAGACGCTGTCAGTTTTGCTGTTGAATTGGTTGCTTTATACTGGTTAAAGTGGTAGTCAAAGTTGTTGGCAATTTGGTCTTTAAAGTTTTGCTGTCAGATTGCTAAGTAAGTTAGTTCAGAATTTCTAAATTCTTTAGCCTACTAAGTTTGTAATATATTTGTTTGTTATTGCACATTTTGGTTATTATTAACTAGTAAGTTAAAATAAAGTCGTTTTTATAAGTGTTGTTTTTCACACTTAAGTTATGTTAAATAGTTTATTTCAATTACTTTAACACTTTATTTTATTGTTTGTTTAGGCTCTTTGAATAATTGTGGTAAATTGTTCAAATCAGATATACCTGTAATTGTTGTTTTCATCCTGGTTGAATTCTAATTTGATAAAGTTCTTTAACTTGTTACAGAATGAACGTTTCTGCTTAAAAGTTTTAGTGGATTTAGTAAAATACGTTGTGTTAATAAGAGTTAAATTAACAGAGAGAGAAATTAATCTTATCTTTGATAAATTGTCAGGAATAAGAGCTGTCGTTAGAATATTTTTGTTCCAGAATTCGACAGTACCAGAAAATTAAATTGCTAGGTAAAAATTATCTTTTTGGGAGAAATTCCACTAGTATGTGACTGCACAAATAAATCATTCTTAGATATACAAACCCCAAAATTATAAACGCCTAGTCAACGCAATTTTCTAACAACTGATAAGAAGGAAAACCGTAAAACAGTAAATTAATCCTATTTGTAATTAATTCTTAGAAATGGAACTGCTGCTAGAAAACTTTTTCAGAATCAGCAGTATTAGGAAATTCAATGAGTAAGTTGCAGCTCTCTTTTTGAGAAATTAAATCAGGAGTGGCCAACCTGTAGCGCATGCGCCAAATGTGGCGCATTGTTAGATTGGGAGTGGCGCATTACAACGTTGAAGTAGACTAGTAGGCGCACAGTATTCGTAGGCTGTACACACTTCTCATTGAAGACTTTCATTCAATCCATGATTGGGAAGATGTGATGGCATCGAGTCAAGTGAGTGCCTAATCCCGTGTTCTTTCATAAGTTGCGCTTTGCTCCATAGAGCTAGATAATTATCTATACTTTGCGCAAGATGACTCTCTAAGTCTACCTGTTCTATAGCGGACACAATACAATCTGAATTGGACGAGAGAGCTTATTATCCTTCCCTTATGATACGACGCGTAACTTGACGTTTGACAACGCCTCACAACGGCAAAGGTGCAGTGAAAGACAATCAACGTCGTTGGAGTAAAGGTAAGTTCGAGAAGAGATCTTAACGGATTGGGCAAAAATTAAGCTTTGCATTTATTTATTTCAGATATCCATCAGAGTGAACAAGAGCAAAAGAAAGGCAGAAGGTGATATTAAACGAGAATTCAATAAACAATTGGAAAATGTCTTAATTACAGCAAGTCCCTAACACTGTTAGAGTATATCAATATTTCACATTTGTAGGCATTCTCAAGTCACATCAAGTCATGTTTCCAAATTCGTTAAAGGAATTTCTTACAAATATTATACAGAATTATCCCCATTTAAAGCAACAAAGTGAGGAACTATACCAATTATTCATGCAAGAATATGGTGATGCCGCTGCTTCAACAAGAGATTCAAATGCACAAATTGGGGGATATTCTAATGCAATGAATGCGAATCTCAATTCAAATGCTCATTTAAGGGAAATTAAAATTAATAGAGCATTAAAAAAGCTAAGAGATTCCAAAAATTGGTGGATTAACTCTAACTTTTGAAGATGTGGAAATTACCAATCTACATACTATTATTGAGAAAGAAAATGCTTTGAATATTTTGCTGAAAAGTTTAAAGCACGACCATTCAAAAAATAATACACAAAGCAAGTAAAATTGGAAACATTTTATTTGACATTCGTCAGTTTTATAAATTAAAAAAGAACAGAGGAATATTTAAAAATGTGGTTAAAGAGATTTATCAACTCAAGCCTTCCTGGGTGTATTTCTATATTCAATTATTTCTAATGAGTACAGAATTTCCAGGATTACAACAGTGTACAATTTCTCTGTATGAAATGCAAAAAATATTACCTATTATTAAAGGTAATCGCAATGAATTTGAAGAATTCAAAAACTTAATTTAAGGACTGCTTCTTAATACGTTCTATAAGTTTTTATTTGCTTTTTATTGCACATCAAAACTCGTTTTAGTCTTTGCGCCAGAGCCAATTGAAATTGATCTTAGCCTTCGATTTCTATCTTTCAACATCCTTGAAATTTGAATTGAAATTTGGTGTTTAATAGCTATCGGCTCATTGAATTTAAATTGTTGCACCTTAAGGAAGAGTTCGGGAGATTCTAGCAGAAAGATGTCACTGCAGATGGAGACTCGTTTACAGTTGATTCAACTTTACTACGCCAACCTACGATCACCTTCATTGACTATGAGAGCGTACAAGAGCTCAAACGAACTGAGCAAAGATCCTTTCAGTGAAACGTCTATTCGCAACCTGGTGAAGGAGTTCGAGGAAACCTACTCCTTGCACGACAAACCACGTTCGGGTTGGCCGTCGTTGTGCGAAGATCGTGCGGACTCTGTTCTTGAAAACATGACATCTCTCCAAGAAGCGAATCCTCTCGGTCACTGCAGCTCTCAACACGTCGCAAACGCAACTGGCGTTCCTTCTCGCTCTGTAAGACGAATCTTAAAGCAGACTCTTGGTATGCATCCATATCACATAACAACGCACCAGATGATCTACGAAGCAGACAAGGAGCGACGCCTTGACTTCGCACACTGGGTGCTGAGCAATGAAGATCGGCTATCTCAAGTTCTTTGGACCGACGAGGCCTACTTCTCCTTGGACGAATGTGTAAACACACACAACTGTGTTATTTGGGCCTTCGAAAATCCACATCAAACATTGTCGAAGTCATTGCATTCCCCTAAATTGTGTGTCTGGTTTGGCTTCACCTCTTCTTTCAAACTTAAGCCGTTCTTCTTCCGCGATACTGTGAACTCAGAAAATTATCTGGAACTCTTACAATCACAGGTTATTCCAGCACTGCGCCGCAAACATGTTCTTTCTACCACCATTTTCCAACAGGATGGAGCTCCGCCCCACTTCGCAACCATTGTTCGAGACCTTTTGAAGTCGCAGTTCTCGGAAGAGCGCATCATTGCAAGAGGGGTCGGATAACCTTGGCCACCGCGATCTCCGGACCTTAATCATCTGGATTATTGGTTCTGGGGCTTCATTAAACCGTGCTTACCACTGCAGTCAGCCTTCGACATTGGAAGAACTCCGACAGCACATCGAGGAGGCTATCGAAAGCATTACATTGGAGGAACTGAAGCATGCCGTTGACAACTTGCTAGTGCAAGCTGAATTAGTTCTCCAAGAGGGAGGAGGGATTTTCAGCCATCCAATGTGACTTTTTATTATAATTTTGTTAGTTTTGAATGAATTTATTCATATGAATGTTCTCTGGGAAGTACACGCAATTTTGCTTTCGATGAAATTTTTTTGCACTTTATTTAAGTCGGTTTAACACTAGCTTTACTAACATATATTAATTACAAATTAATCAATAATATGACATTCAATAAAATTACTATTATAACTGGGTGTTTGAGTGGGAATTTTGAAGTAAAATAAAAAGCAAATAAAACCTCCAACCTTCATTTTACTATCATCAAAGAAAAAAATAGAAGATACTTAAGAAAGATGAAAAAACTGCAATTAAACTTCGAAGCGACTTATGGCCAGCCCTGTACATCTAACAATAAAACCAGCTAACGATTTTTCAAATTTAAGCAACGTTTCTTATTGGACAAAGTTTCCAGTGACACTGGAAATAATTTTTTGTATGCCATGAATTCTTTTCCACAGTGTTGTGATTTCCATGTAGAGCTCCACATACACTCTATTTGTTTTTGGAGGCCACACTTCTTTTGGTAAAGTAAATAAAGTCAAATTGCTAGACAAAGTCTCAGCAATTCTAAAAACATATTTACCTCTAAAATGTACAAAAGTATTAATTATTGTATAGTATACATCATTTTTTAAATGGAGCATATTATAATGATATTTTGGTAAGATGCAAATTCCTGAAAGTGAAATGTAGCTATGAGCATCTCTAACATAAATGTAACCCTTTTCTATTTCCAGTAGTTTCCAAAGTTTTTATCAAACCAAATAACTGTGATAAAAGTGGAATCCGAGTGTTCCGGAATTTTAAACTGTTGGAAAAATTATTAATTTTCGAGAATGTAAAAATTAATTCTGTAAAACACTAAATAAATTTTAAATTTTTCTGAAAAGAAATGCCTTTGAGGAAGATTGAATTTACCGCATCTGTTAGATGTTTACCAAAACTGCGAGAAACTTGCATTAGCTTAAGAGGTTACTATGTGGTAAAAAGATGGTTAACAAGCTTTTTAAGTGCTCCACGCGTTAAAATAAAAGAAAAGAAAACTGTTAACGAGGGGGTACTCTAAAAAACGATGGGATAACTGAGGTGACATTAAACGCTAAAATTGGCTAAAAATGTCAAGCTAAATTTGGAAATGAAAACAGATAGCCAACCAAACAATAATGACGTCGATCAGGGTATAAAAACCTTCAGAACTTCATAGAAAACACACACCCCCGCCCGATACTCTGAGAAGAAACATCGAGCAAAGACTTCAATTGCAAAGTTCGCAAAAAGACATTTCTTGGTTGATTTAGAAGTTATCCCTACTTTCATGGTAATCGTCAGGTAAAGATTTTGAAATTGATTTCATAATCATTAACTTTAGAGGTTTCATATCGCAGTAATTTTAACGTGTGACTTTAGTTATTGGATTTGTTTATTATTGTGACTTTTATAAGCATTCTCCTGTTGTAAAATAAATAAGTATCATTTGTTTTATATTTGAGAATTTAAAATTAATTTTAGAGAGTAAAATTTCTAAATAAAAGTGTATCGAAAGTGAGTCGACATTGTTTTAAAGAAATTAAGTATTGAAGGTGTTTAATGTTCGGAAGTACAAAGTAGTTTGTGTGTGGAATATTACGTAGGGACTGATTTCAAATACAGAGTCCTTTAATTGAATTAGCATTAAAAGAATTAGAATTGTCAGAAAACATTAGGGTGTCATCTCTCTGTGGAAATTTAAAACGTTTTCAACATTAAGTTTTTGTCAGAGTTCCATTAGGGAACAAGAGATATCTAGTGAAGCGTGTTCTTTGAAGTAAAACTTGAAACTGTGTTAGTCAAGTAAGACCTTTTGGGAAACTTTGAATCAACGTAACGTAGTATTTTTATTGCATAAAACCTCTCCGCTAAACAACTCGTGTTGAGATAAAACTTTTTGGTTGTAGTAAATTCGTGAGAGACTTTAAGAAATATCAAAGTACAAACCGGTGGCTCTGAATAGAGGTTGTCCGCGGTAGTTAGTATAAATCATAAATTTTACGTGAGTGTGAACTATCGGTTTTAAAATTGAACCTACCATAACATATATTGTTTGTATAACAGTGCAGGAAAGGAACAGAAATTTTAATAATTCCGTGCACTTTGTTGTTGAGAAAAAGCAACTCAGTAAATTGTCCTATATTGTAAGACTATTACAAAGACGTATTGTCTGTGTAACTCTTAAAATAGTAGTGAAACAATCCGGGTTTTATTATTTATATCTCGTCGTGTTTCTAATACCGTTTTAGAAGCTCGAGACTATAAACATTTTTGGTAACGTTGTCCTTATCAGATCCGGAACCTGTTAGTGGTTAATTTTTCCCGTCTTAGTAGTAATCTACTTTATAAAATCAAGGGCAGAGTTTAGCTGACCTGTCTTCTGATACTGGAATTTAGAGCAAAATAGTTCGCAATCGTGTTAGACTTGTTTGTGGTGTTTAGTAAATTATTAGTTTTAGACTAAGTTTTAAAAACCCCGTTTTAAATCAACTTTACAGCTGTACTTAGTATTGAACTGTCAGTACAAGGAAATATTGTAAATTATTCTACAATACTGAACGAGCAGTCGGATTTTAGAAATATTTTGACTCACTGATTAGAGTTAGAGGGACATTGACAAGAAATTTCTTGGTGTTTAAACATTAGCAGAGACAGTAGTCTTTCGTATTTTTAAAATTTAATAATCGGACTTTTTGATAGATTTTTGAGAAGTTTGAGTTCAACCCCTTGTCGGTACATTGAACACCCACGTGATCTAGGATTTATTCTCTGGGAGTTAATTTACTTTCTCGGCTACACTTTAGGTCATTTGACTCCTGAGTTTAAAAAATCGGTTTCACGACATAACCATATTTTTCAGAGAATTGTGATATTGCACAAACCTTTTTAAAACCACGTTAATAATTCTCTGCAAATGTTTTTCCACCTTCAGTTCTTTCAATTAATTGAATATTCTTTTGGTAGTTGTCTTGTAAATTTGAATAGAAATTATGCATAGACTCAACACTACATAATTGAGCATTGGACTGCTTAATAATTTGCAAAATCTTGTTTTCATTGTTTGCAAGTTTTTTTTCAACATGATCTTCCATTTGTTGTCTGTTAATAGTATCCCTTTCCTGTTCACCATCATGAACATTTATAATTTTCTTGTTGCGCATATTTAAATCTCTATTAAAAAGATTATACCCTGATATATCTAACTTGTTATTTTCAATTTGATTTATTTTATATTTTATGAGTTTAACATCTGTTTCTATGTTATTATTGTAACCTTCTTGATAAGAATGTGTAGCTTTAGGTATTGCACTATTATTAAATCCCATTTATATAAGGAAATGAAGTGTCAGGTTTAGTAACTTAGTTCATAATAAATAAATTCATTATAGCATGAGTTAATTTATAGCTGTCTTTTAGAAAGTAATGGGTACAACAACGGAGATTTGCATACCGGCAGAAATATCAGCTTTGAAATGCGATGGTATTCTCTGGACACAAGTTCTTCCCAACCCCAGTATCATCTTCCCATATGGAACAGACAAAAACCCTTTTGATATTCAATTATGAAATATTATCTATTGAGATGGCAGACTTGGGTGAGGAGTATCAAACGCTGTGTGACACCACCAGAATTGTATAATCTCCAGCCAGAAATATTTATGCTAAGTTACTCGGCAATACATTGTTATGACAGTTTCATTTGATGACATCCCCAATGGATGACTGTTGACTCTGAATCTGTTGATGTCTTAATAGCCTGTGCCAATGTTCAAGGTTGCCAAAGGATTTATGCTCGCCAATAGCAGAATAGACACTACAAAGGAAATGGTACCATTGGATTGCACTATGATGGAGAATCGTCTTGGAAGTACTTGCTGAAACGCCCTTTTGCTGTTAAATATCCTCTGATAGGTATTCACTATCATGACAAACCCGGAACAGAATTACAGCAGTGGAATGCAGGAAAGGATTACAAGATCTCTGATCTTGTAACAAATGGACAAATGCACTCCCTGAATTTCTACTGTCCAAACTTCAAGTGGAAAGCACAAAAAACTATAACATCACAGATGAAGATCGCCATTGTCAAAACATCTGACAACATTTGCAGAAAAATTAAATCCCTAAAGTAAAAAAAATGCCGAAAGTTTGAAAAAGAATATCACCTCTCCTTGTTCCAGTTAAATGGTTCGCATGCTCTTTCAGAATTTTTTTATCATCACGCAATCCTGGAAATATCAAAGCTTACCTGCAGAGAAGTCTAACAAAGCACTGGTGCTGTTTAATGGCAATATGCTTGGTCTTCATCAATTGAGACTTCCTATCTATGACGTGGCATCGCGTTGGGAATCAGCAACAATGCTCAAGTTGAAATTAACAGCGTCAGAAAACATCAAAGAAGAAAAATTATTAGAGATAATAGCAGCAGAATTTCCGTCATTTTCATTGTTAACTTTCCAGCAACAATATGTCCAGATTATGTCAATAATTTTGAGAAGGAAAGCTTCTGATAGTCAATATGACGCAAGGTTAACATACAAAGTGGCGGGGGACAGTTGCTGAATTTAGAAGAATGAACATCCAAGTCTTCAAGAGTGGAAAACATGAAAAAGGACAACGTACAGATAACCTTGGAGAAGGTCTGGTTGTTATTCCGCTTAGACTCATTTAATTAACAAAAACTGGTAGGGAGATACACAGTTCTCCACGAAGCATCTGGAAGTTGCTTCACATGACTGGAAAATTACCAATGATAGACAACAGGAGATCTTAGAACAGTGGAAAGTATTTATGGAAAAATATCCTCAGGATTTAAAACTCAGAATTTTTTGTTGGCATACTAAATCAAATCTATAGTTCTGAATTTTCTAAAGCTAAAAGTAAAATAGTTGTTTGTAAATTATCATCTTGTAAAGATTCACTACAGCAGCCTTGAACCTACACTCATTCTTAAAGTACAGCTGTACTCATAAGAGTGGTAATTTCCATGAAGATTCTCATTGAAGTGTCAACACAATTATTAGCTGAGTTTTGTCACTGAAACAGAATGTTGGAAAATGGTGGAATTCTTAATACCATTCCCATCAATGAATTTCACTCCTGAATTATGACTTCAGCTCAAATTAGTCATCTTGTAAGTAAACATGGAGTTCAAAAATCGACTCAAATAATTGGGTGGTGAATGCTACAAATGAGGAAGAAAAAGGCTATTGAATTTGAATTGATAACGTGAAACATAAAGCAAACGTGCTGTAGCCAGAAAATATACCTGACCCTGATCCAATTTCAGGGCGGGGTTGTAAGAAAAGGCACTTGCTTTAGGCACAGATGGTATCATTGGCAGTTTAGAGCAGCATTAACCGACCCTGTACATTGTTTGATCACCCATTGCAAGCAAACGGAAGTTAAAATAAACATCAAGGACTTATTGTCAAAAGGAAGTGAAATGCAAAAATCTGAACATACTAACACAATAGTACATGAAAAGTTTGTATTGGTGGCCATGGAATAGAAGAATTATGGGAAGAACAAAAAAATTGTGGATAACAATCAAAATAAATGAAATGATGTCTGTAAAAATGGTTCCGTTTTGCCACCTGCAAAATTGGACTGCATACAAGACATCCAAGCTAACTAACTGAAAGTGATCCTGAACAGGATTGAGAAGCTATACAGCTCTCTTACTCCAAGTCATATCCCCACTGTCAGAAGGATACCTGCAATCAAGCTAAAAGATCTAAAGAGACTAGTTAAAACTTTACTTAGGGAAGAACTTTAACTGGAGTCACACCTTTCTCCAAAATTGTCAACCAAAAAGATCTTAGCTTATCATCAAAGTAACATAGTGGATTTTACACTCCGAAATTGGCAATCTTTAGAAATTATTTGGTTTCTTGAAACTTTGAACTACAGGGGTCGACAGAATTATAGAACATGGTTATTTCAATTAAATTATTCATTAAATTGCTGAATGCATACACTTATTGCGTGATAGGTATATTCTGATTGGCTGAAATAATTGATTAATCATATTTCGATCATAAATTGTCATTTCATTTACCCATTTATTATCTTGCACGCTAAATTCGGGTTTATTTATAGTTTCTTTGAAAGCATAGTGCGTTACAAAATGCCTAACAAAAGGAGAGAAGTGAGCAAATTGAAGAGATCACAAATTACAATATTGGCCACCAGAACGAATAAAACTCACAAAGAAATAGCTGAAGCTGTTGGTGTATCTCGTCCAACAGTTACAATGATATTAAAGCGTTTCAACGTAACTGGGGATGCAGCCGCAGGCAAACATACAGGCCGTCCAAAAAAGACATCCGATCGTGATGATGGTGTAATTGGCCGTGAAGCTGTGAAAGATCCATTTATCAGTGCAAGTCAGATTAAAAGAAATCTTCATGGTGGAATTCCTAATTTATCTATTCGAACAATACAACGTCGCCTTCGTGAGAAATTTCGTTGCCCAGTGAGAAAGCCTGCTAAGAAGCCCCTGCTAACTAAAGTTATGCTGAAGAAAAGGTTAGATTTTTGTCAAAGATATCGTCATTGGACAGTTGAAATGTGGAGAAAGGTGATGTTTAGTGACGAGTCGACTTTTCTACTACGTAAACCTGGATTTGTTCGTCGTCCAGTTGGAAGTTCATCTTGTAATCCTCGTTTGACAATCAAAACAACAAAACATCCTCCTTCGATCATGGTGTGGGGATGTTTTTCATACTCTCAACGTGGTGCTCTAACATTTCTTCCAATAAACCACCGAATGAATGGAGCCAGTTATCTTGAAATATTGCGCGAGAAATTGGTGACATTTATGAATATTTCTCAGACTGAAACTTTTCAACACGATAATGCTCCGTGTCACAAACCTAAACTAGTGACAAAGTGGATCACAGACAATGGGATTCAAGTTCTGGAGTGGCCTGGGAATTCTCCAGACTTGAATCCCATTGAAAATTTATGGAACTATATGAAAGATCGTTTGAACGCTTACAACTTTTCAAATATGCAGGAATTCAAAGATGCCATACAGCAGACATGCTGCTTTGACATCACCCAAGAATATTGCAACAATTTAGTTGACAGTATGCCCCGAAGAATAGAACAGACAATACGAGCAAAGGGTTATCCAACAAAATATTGACACTAATGTATTCAAAATGTGTTTGTCGTTTGTGAAACATAATGTGATTCATATTGGAAAATTGCGTCTTCATTTATTTCTTAACATACGGTTAAAAAGGTTCCAAAGTTGTAATTGAGTAAGAAAAAAACAAATGTTCTATAATTTTGTCGACCCCTGTAGAATCACACACTTTGGAACATTGTAAAACTATGCTAAAGACCTTCCCGTTTTGAAAAGAAGAATTAACCAAATGAAATTTCAGGGCAAAAATGGATGAGGGTGGTGGCAAAACAAAGCTGTCACTCACCTACGCCAATTCAACACATTGAAGGCAAGAATAGAGATGGTGGAAGAAAGGAGAGAGTTGACAGTAAAACGAATGACAATCCCGGAAGAAAAAATGGAAAATGACGAAATTAGATTGTATTGTTTCTAAAGGTATACAGTCAGCTCAATCCACTGGGAGTTACCTAACCTCTACTTAGTATTCATTATCATGAGAAGGAGGGAGTAAAGCTCTATTTGAAGCTGAGAAGAAAATTTAGCATCATTGACAGTTTGCACAAATGGAGCCTGATAACGATGATGAAGAATCTGAACTCCCTGTAGATGACGAATTTCCACTATTTCAACAAATAGACGTAAATCATGAGAGTGAAACTACTATACGCAGTCTCTCACACAGCCTCTCTCATAATGCTAATTCAGAACCTATTTATTGGATTTTATGTAAACAACTAAGAATGATTCAAACAAGAATACAGACCGAGTACCTTATCCCACAAGTCAACATAGGGAACCTGACAGATATGGTACCTGGCTATCATGGTCTATATAAATTTTATGTTGTTTTAATGATGTCACAAGTGAACTAGTGTCTGATCAGCAGTTTGTGGCAAGAGCCTTCACTTGTTTCTTAACGACCAATCCATTTCTGTTCCATTCCGACAGATCCTGTAGCTTGGGCAGAGAGAAGGCAACACAGGCACAACTGGCTGTTCCAAAAACAGTTTGAGATATCTGGACTGCACTTGCTGTAGCAAGATAAAATTATTGTAATCACTTGTTTTATTTCTTCTGAACTAAATTCACTAAATTGAAGCTGTTTATAAGCAAGTTTAAGATGTAGGTACTGCTCCATAAAAAATTTTAGAAAGAAAAAAATACGATTAATAGAAAAAACCAAAGGAGCCCAACCCCAGTACTATCATCAAAGTCTGAAAACTGAAACAAGAAGATGTTACAGGCCAAGATTTTTATGAAGAGGACAGATGCTAAAAAATTCTAATATCTTGATGTTAGCTACGATCATTTGCTTCACAACATACCTCAACTCCAATGAGCTTGAAAGAATTTGTTTTACAAAGCTTTTGTAATATAAAAAATATATATTTTCAAACGTGATATGTACTATTCAATATCAAATCAACAACTCGAGTTAACTCAACAATACTCAAAACCTCTTATTAAATTTCGAATTGAGTTGGGTCGGGCACTCAAGTAGACCCAACTTGAAATTTCCATCACTTGCAGAGCCCTAGATTATATAATATATATATATATATATATATATAACTTTGTGATTACTTATCATATACACATTCATATAAAATAAAAGTATTCACATGTGCTGATGTGCAATATTTTCAATTGGTCGAAAACCTCTCAATTGGTAATAAAGGTAATAAATACCGGTACTTGGAAGTTTAACTGGACAAAAAAGATTGATGTAAAACGTACCTGGGGGCAATTTTCAATGTAGTGGCCTTGCACAAAACAGAGATGGCACATGTAGTTAGAAGGCGGCTTCTTGGAAGGACGCTGTGATTGGTTGAGACTCAAACAACTGATGATGTCACTGAAATCTTCATCGAATGTGTTCAGTTGATTATTCGTTTGATAGTTAATCTTCGGTTTTTCATTGTCAAAGGCCTAAGGAAAAATTTCATCTATTAAACTATACTTTAACAATAGCTTTGCAAGTTAATTACAAGTTAACCATCTGTGATCCAGCATCATCGGGACCTGAAAGGTGGAGGCTTAGCTACTAGGTTGGAATACACAAAACTCGTTAGCTAACTATTTCACCTTAAAATTGAAATATTCCATAAAACAGTACAATTTGATTAATAAAGAAGAGATAATTATCAAATGAGCAAAGATTAGATTATATAGTATAAATATGAAATTGAATAAATTTAGCGAAAAACCACTAAGCAAAAATAGTTAGCATGGATATACATCCATATGTTTTGTGTCGTTGGGATCCGTGGGGCTCTCCACTAAAAACCTCGAAGGGTGTGGATCAAAATTATGCGCCATGGAGAAGCCTGTCCATTTATGTTCCTATATATGACGATTTTCTCTCATAGGTATATCAACGTCATCAATAGATTTGATCTTATCAAAGATATATGAATCTTTCGGAATAAATGGATGTTGTAATTGTAAATAAATATTGCACTGAATAGATTGAATCATGTCATCAATGATTTTAGTAAATAAATGGCCTCAGAAGAGTCATAACCCCGACAACTATTGTCAGGGCTTAGCTTTGGTTTAATATTGAATCGATATTTCTTTGAAAATGGGGGACCATAATATAACATAAATGATATGTTTTTAGTTTACCACAAAAAGAAAAATTCAAACATCACATAGGAGGACATGTGCAGCATATAACTAAAATAAACTTGGGTAGAATGTAAGGGAAGAAATCAAATTCTACAAATAGCTTCTCAAAGATCCCCATGGGGCCTACCAGATCACCTCGACACTAAAATGCAAACATATGTGTACATACTTACTAGCAATTTTGCTTATTGTTTATGCTAAATTTATGCCTAGAATCTATGAGCCCTCTTTGCAATAGCCGGTTCATAAACGCGTTCAAACAGAGCTGGGTGCTGTGCACATGACACAGTATGAGCTTGTCTGGTTTACTACTACTAACTGTATCAGCCACTCCCAACTTTCTTATGTAAGTTTAATATCTCAATTCTTGAAAATGATTTATTGAATTTTACCTGTTGTTATTATCACTGTTTACCATCAATAGTGAGAATAAAATCACTTTTTTTATTAATCAAGATAATAATGTAGGTTAACTGAATTGAAATAATAAACAACCAAATATGTAGAAATAATTTGATTTAAAATATATACATAGATATGTTTCTTATTCTAATTAATAATGATGATTGTGGAAGGGTTCTAGTCCCCTCTGGGTCTTTTTCAACCCCTTAAATTTATGGCACAATAGAATGTATAGTTAAAATACTTGCCCCACCAATCTCCACGAAACCCATGGGGCGAAAATTCACCCCCACCCCACTGGACAAGCCTGCCGTTTTCACTGGTTCAACTTGAGGAATTCGTCAAGCGAATTCAATAGCGCGTGGACGCGTTTACACCTATTCCCCATGTTGATTTCATTGGTTTCTTTTTGCTGACATTTTTCAAACGATTTAAAAGAATACTAAGCTAACGTCAGTCATTTACTAATCTAATTAACACAGACCAGGCGTGTAGAGTCGTAGCTGCGGTGGGCAATCGCCCACCTAAATATATTTTATTTTTAATATATTATATATATATATATATATATAATATATTAAACGCAGTTAAAAATTTAGACAGGTTTCGATTGCTAAGACTCATCGTCAGTAACAAATGCGGTAAATAAATATTTTACAATCAACTACACTAAAGAAAGGAATACATAAATATATTGCATGCACTATAAGTCTAAAATTATTGATGTTTTTGTTTGCTTGTTAAGTAATTGTTCTTTGTTTGCAGCTTTAATTAAAATTTGTTCACCGATTTTATGATGTGATCTTAGTAAAATTTTAAAATTTTCTTTAATTTCATGATGATGTAAATAAATACTGACATTTAAATATATATATATAAATATTAAATATGTTTGGCGTGTACGCCAAAGTACACCGAAAAATTCTCTATTTAACTGTTGGGATGGATTAGGGTGCAAGTCGATCCAGGAAAAGTTTACTTCAATATTTTTACAAAGATATTACAGGTACAGGAATGAATGGCTAGGATTTTTAATTCCACATTTCGAGGTTTTGAATTATTAAGCTATTTTGCAGTTTAATTGCATTATCTACGCTATTGAGAAAAAGACGGTTTGGGGTATACACACACCGCAACTACTGACTGGTATTATACAACAATTATTCGAAAAATTACAAATTATTAACATTTATTCGAACTTCGAACAAGCAGTGAAGTCTAAAAAAGGATACTTTGGTTGGACCGGTGTGCAGAGTTGGAACAGGGCCCGGCCTTGGGCAGCCGGGCCGGGGTCGGGCCCGTACCTGAAAAATTTAACACCAGGGCCGCAATTTATCATGTCTGAAATTAAGTGTATGTTCATTAATTGAATAAGATGATAGGTTGAATTCAATGCATCCATTCATGTGACGGTTTATTAGAACAATATGTGAGCGATACGATAATCCACAGTTAAAGTTAAGATTAAAATAGCTAGCGGCCGCATTCTCTGGGAAATTATGTCAGATAAGACGAGCAAATAGTCAATTTGTTACCATATCTGTATCTTGAGAGGAAACCAAGACATTAGAACCTCTGACTGAATAAATTCAATGAACATAAATAGTACTTACAAGAGTAAATATGTAGATGAAATGCAGGGCCGGCCTTTAGCCTGCGCGGGGCCCAGGGCAAAATATGACATATAAAAAACTTAAAGTAAATGTAACAACGTCCCTGTTATTATAATTTGGATTTCGTATCTTACTTGGGAAATTATATAACTTCGAACAATATATCATTTATGCTCGATACCATAATAATAGATCATTGAATATAATTGCATCCCAACAGTTTAAGATATCGGTTCTAAATCAAAGAAGTAATTTCAGAAAATGCGTACATTCCAATTTGAGGGCATTACAAATATATTAAGTACTTTGAAGATTTTAGAAACTATATTAATCATTTACTATTTTAAAGTATCTTTAAGCCACATTAAAGAAATTTTAAGTGTTTGTAGAACAATATTGAACCAAGGTTTCTTTAAGTCACCCTTTAAAGCAAATCAGGTTTTGAAAACCCATTTAATACCTTAATTAAGGATAATGATTATTTCAAGAACTTTAAAGTATAAACAAGAGAATTTTTGGAACTACATATTTTGTTATCAGTTCTTTGGTTTGGTTGTATGTATACATTAAATGGTCTAAATTTCATTAACAAATTTTACTACGTCCTGTGGTTTAATATTTTTTATTACTATCAACAACAAAATCATAGAAGTTGCTTCTTGTCACTCATATAATATAATAATAATACAATTACTATTATTATTGTCTTTAATAATATAATGAAAAATAACATAATGTGGAAATTAATATAATATTAAAAATATATCATATGATATAATTACAAATAAATAAATATATATATATATATATATATATATATATATATATATACATATATATATGAAAAATAAGATGTTTTTTATTGTTGGAATTTCTGTAGTAATGTACTGGAAGGTTTTAGAAATATAGTATTGAAGAAATTTACATAAATCTCGGGTAATTATTGAATCATTCAATTACAAGGGAACAAATATTTGCAAATACAATGACATTTTCAATCGAAGCATATTTTTCTAAATATTTTGGATCTAAGATATATTGACAGAGGGAATATTAAAAAAGAAAAAATAAGTCAATATTAAATGGTCTACAAATATTAGTCCATTCTAAAACTAATGATCAGTCACCTTATATATTCTGATACCTTCGTCGTTCGTTTGCTCTCCATAGGTCATAATCAAATAAACATTGCCACTTAATTTCAAATGTGTTAGTAACTTGTTCACTGGATAAGCTTTCATGTTCACAGCAATCCGGTGACCAAAGCCACGAACATCCTGCATAATGGTGACCACATGGTATGACATCATGAATTAGGAAGATGAGGTTGAAAAACAGAATAATGACCCCGCTTTCCATCATAGGCACTGATGAAGTATTGTAATACTTAAATGTTGAAAAGCTTTATAGCCAGACGCACATTGCACATAACTTTAATGATTCTAGCCATTCTCTAGCATCAAAGAAAGCAATAAAATAATAAAACGCAGAATTCACCATATCCTTCTCAACATTCAAAATGTCACGAACTATAAAACCAAACGCATGCTACACAATATTTTTGTGATTCATGACAATTGTCTAACATCACATAAGGTTTAAACATTGGACAAAACACAGTCTTTGCCTTGCTATTTTAAACATTCAAGCTGTCAAAGCCATAAACCTACATCCACATTTAAGAGATTTTTATTGCATTGATTTTTATTGTAATTCTTAGTAAATTTGACGATTTGTATACCTATTCCATTAATTCATGCCATGAGTAGAATTCACAAAAATAGACCATTTAAAAGTTGCAAACAGTTTTTGTGAAAATATATTATAAACATAATAATGAAAAATTATTAACCATTAGATTCAATACACGTACTCTCGGAATTTGATTGGCTGCTACATGAAAAATCAATTTCACGTTATTCGGTTGAAATCTCTTTACTCATTTTCTGTACAATTGCTATTCAACTGAGAGCGACTGTTTCCTGAATTGTACAAAAAACTAGCAAAGTAAATCAGTACTTTAATAGTTCTGTGGAATCTTAAGGACATTAGCATTCATATTATCACTATTATTTTTGAAAATGTTGCATACTTTAAAAGAAATTGCACAAAATAATATTTCCTAATGTATTAAGATAGGCTATAATAAGATTTTTCAGCAACAAATATTTCGTCTAATGATATACCATTAATATTTATGAAAAAATGTTGAAATTTCAATTTTACATATTATATGTGAAGAAATACATTCTATTCCTAAATTCAAACTCTATAGATGTTCTTAAAAATTCATTCGAAAAAATCATTACTGATGATTATGAAATCCTAATGAATTATAAAAACACTTTTATTAATCTAGGAAATTTCATTGGCCAAATCGTTAAGTATGAAAGGAAACCTTAAATTTCTTTAACCCTGAATTTATATTGTTTTACAACACGTTTTGAAATCTTAAAATAAATTCTCAATCTTAAGCCTAACAAATAAATGGGAATTCTACAATTCCTTCTTGGCAATAAAAACACTGCAGGTAGTATTTCCAGTCCCTTAAATTATATATTTAATGAATGCATAAAAATTAATTACTTTCGGGATTACTTAAAACTTGCTCATATCACTCTAAATTTAAAAAAAACAATTTTAATTAATTCTCCCATGAGTAAAGTATTTGAATGATTACTACATGATCAAATAACTGAACATCCAAGTAAGTACAACCTAATCTCAAACACTCAATTTAGATTTCGTAAACATTTGAACTGCTGACGCCTTATTAAATGCTACAGAAAGACGGAGATTAACACTTGATTCAAATAAATTGCCTGCCTAGATCTTTCTAAGTCTCTTGATTCAAGTGATCATACCATGCTAATAAAAAATTACCCTACATAGGATTTTCTAACAATAGCAGAAGAACTTCAATGACTAACTATTTGAAGAACAGATTTCAGTCAAAGTGAATGGTGTGTTTTCTGATTAGCTACCTGTTAGCAATGGTGTGCCTTTGGAGACAATTTTTGGTCTTCTTCTTTTTAGAATAAATGTAAGCAAGGAGTTTTGAATGCAAATCGACATTCGCAATCAGCTCGATGTTCAAATAGAAGCAAAATTTATAAAACTACTGAAATTTCCCTTTAATAGATAAACATGCATGCAGCAATCAATTGCTAAACAAGTTTAATTGCTAATTAATATCAGAGTGACATGTGATCAATTCATAGAATTGTAAATATTATGATTATATTCTACATTAAGAACGTAAAAACAACAACTGCCCGAAATTTTCAGGATTAAACTAAATATTGAATTGACTTATATTGGTACTGATGTTCTCTGTATTTTAAAATGTTTCATATCTCATTATATTTAATGTTTTCGCACGATTTCTGAGCATTGGTCTCGAACAATTTTAAAGTCATTAGCAAATTTGTATTTTATGAGCTCATATGCATTTATAAGAAATTACTGTAGCCGTGCTTATTTATTAAAGTTACAATTTATAAATTCAAATATTTTATAAAATTTTGCTTGTACTGTATTTGAATATCAAGCTGATTGCGAATAACGCGCGGTAGTCATAACCCCTTGTAAGCCACATGAATATGATAACTGATTTTAATTTATCGTTCATAAGGAATTTTAGTAGTTTAAATAGAAACATCATCAGTAATATATTTTGGTAAAGATTTAGAATTATCAGAAATGGAAATTTACCCCACTAAATTTTAACAAAAAACGATGTTATGCATTTTATAAATTCATTGTATAAACCTATGTACATATATATATATATTATATATATGTATATACATATATATATATGTGTGTGTGTGTGTGTTTTAAAAACCTCTTTATGACAATTTTGCCAGGTAGTGTCTCTATACTACCTACCCTTGCAAATAGTCGTTTGTAATACTAGGTTAATGCAATAAATTATTTTATCATTCTAACTACGTTTTCACAATGGCAAATATGTATAAAATAAAAATTATAGAAAAGAGCTAACACCCAAAAAGTGCGAAAACGTTTTGTGCTAAATTTTACATATTATGTATATATATCGAGATATTTTAAGGTACCCCTTCCAAAAGGCATAGGATGAAAACTAGAATTCTAAAAACAAAATAATTATAATACAAAATTTTAATTCACAATAAAATAATTGACATAGGGAAAGAAAATGTACATTGTAGGCTTAATACTTTCAGAAATAATCTGTGAAACTTGTGACTGAATATTTATGACCATGACTGTATACATAAATTTGCATAGATTAAATACAGTAAAAATCAAATTTACCAGGCAAAACGGCTGAAAACATGCCAGTAGTAAAGTAACCGACAGACCCCGTTTCTATGGGACACCCTGAGGTCTCGTAACACCCCATGACTATTTGCTATGTGGTAATGAAGTGATTCTATTGGACGCCATCTAGTGACGAAATGTTTTGACAATATTAGGTTGAGCATAATAATTTTTTGACGCAGTTTTTATTTTCTGATTTCTAGATCTTGGCAAAGTGATATAATTGATGACAGGGAACATTTTGACAAAACTAAATTGAGCAAAATAATTTTTGACGAAGTTTTTATTTTTTAGGTACACTGATGTATTTGTTTCAGACAATATAGTTATGACATGTTCATTGTAACAATGTTTTTAATTATGCAACACTCTGTATTAAGGAAAATAATTCATAGATATAAAACCCAACACTTGGGTTTAACATTTTATATTTTGTATAGACGTATATTTCAACATACATTAATATTAATCAAAGATATAGTGTGCAAAGGACGGAATATACATCTATATTCATCAATTGTGTATAATTTGTGCTAAATGTAAAAGCATGCATTACACAAAGGCTCTGAGTGATGAAGTTTAGCATTGTGCAATATTCAACCTGTAAAATAACAAATGTTTGAATCAGAGGGGTAATAATACTCATTAAAATCATAATGTCTTATTTCGGTAATACTGCAAAATAATTTTTCGGAAAAAATCAAAAACTACTTTATGCAAAAAACTCGCAATTTCTAATATTTAATAAAC